>PVJL010009760.1:0-54545 GCA_004026885.1 Lyroderma lyra | reverse complement strand
GCCAGCACCAAAGCCTTAAGCCACTGCACCACCAGGGAACTCCTATTATATCTTTTCAAAATAATAATGCTCCACTATTCCCTTTCACTTATCATAAACCCTGGCTAAACTGATTAGTCAGTTTATTAGCTAGATTTTCTAAATACACTTATATAACTTTCTTTTATTTGAAAAGAAATGTTGGACATAATGTAAACACCAGTGAACACCATGATATCCTTAAAGACTAATTCTATCCATATTCCTCAGAAGTTGATGTCAAAAATGCATGTTTCATTTTCCTTGTTATTATATCTAGGAAAATCACACTGTGTTTTTCTTAGATCTCATACTCACAATACTTCCGACACCATATGTGAGAACTAATTGTTTAATACCAGCTGGGTGTCCTACAATTTAATTCAGTTCTGACACTATCTATCTGGAATTAGAGTCAGATCCCACTAGGTGAAGGCTCAGTCTCACAAGACTGCTCTCACTTTAGGTGTCAATCTTAGGTCCCAGGTTGTGACCTGTACTTCTGATCCATGGGCTATAAATCAGTGTCCTCAAAATCCCTCCTCAGGTTCAATAATTTGCTAGAACAGCTCACAGAAATCAAGAGAACACAATGCTTACTGGTTTATTATATAATATTTTATAATAAAGCAATGAACATTCAGAAGTGATAAATATGATAAAGTTCAGAAGGTGTCCAAACTCAGGAGCTACTGCCTCTGTTGAGTTAGGGGTGCATCACCCTCTCAGTGGCATGTAGATGTGTTTACCAACCTGGAAGCTCTCTCCAAACTCCATCATTTGGGGATTTTTATGGAAACTTTTTCACATAAGCTTGATCAATGATTTACTCAATCTCTAGCCCCTCTCCCTCTCAGGAGGATGGGGGTGGGGCTGAAAATGCCAAGCTTCTAATCATGGCTTGGTCTTTCTGAAAGGTGACTAGATGTCATACTGAAGCTGTCCAGGAGCTCATCCAGACAGTCCCTTCGTTAAAGCATCACCTGGTAAGTTCCAAGTTACTTTGGAACTTTAAGTCAGGAACCAGAGTCAGAGACCAAATCTCAGAGCAAAAGATGCTTCTACTACTTATTGTTTAGGAAATTACAAAGGTTTTAGGAGCTCTGGCCAGGAGCCAGGGATGAAGATCAAAATATGTATTTCTTATTAATACTGTTGATCATCAGATCATCAATGGGACTAATATATATATATATATATATATATATATATATATATATATATATATATAATCTGTTTATTTTGTAAATGAACCAGAGCCTATAGCATTTCAAATGCACATTGATAGCTTTTTTTGATAAAAATAAAATTCCCTACTATTATACAAATGATTTAATGAAGTCCTGTTTTTACTTCCCTTTCTATCCAATAGTCCATTGTCCACTGTACTGCTTATATTTTCAGCTCTTTTGGTTCTTTGCCCTTTTGATTTTACCCTCCTGGAAAAACCTTGATGCTGTGGCAATCCAGTATGCCCTGTCATAGACTCCTAAAGAAGATCTGCAACTATCTCCATCATCCCAGCCAAGGAAGTGTAAAGATCCTGCAACCTGGGCAATCTCAATCAATTTTGGCATGAATTCCAGGCTGAGCTGGGACAGTTATAATTGAGATTCAGAGAGTTTTGTCAGTTCCATCATGGCCAAAGATTTCAGCAAGAGCAGTATTTAAAATAGTCAGTGATTGGGATGGTATAGTGCTGTGCTGGCCATTAAGAATGATTGCAGGAGTTCCCTGGTGGTGTAGTGGCTTAAGGCTTTGGTGCTGGTGCTGTCAGCGCTGCGGCCTGGGTTCGATTCCCAGCCAGGGAGCTACCCACGTACCAAAAAGCAAAAAAAAAAAGGAATGATTGCAAACCATGTTACAGTAGGGGGGGCCTGGAGGCCCTTAATGTTCATTTTGTTGTCCTGTTAGTTGCTGGATCATGGGGAGGACCTAGCGGTCGAAAGGCAGATAGTAATTTCCATTATTTTAAAATCTGTAGAAATACAAATGGCCAGCAGACATATGAAAAAATGCTCATCCTCATTAGCTATCAGGGAAATGCAAATCAAAACCACAATGAGATCCCACCTCACACCTGTTAGAATGGCTATTATCAACAAGACAAGGAATAACAAGTGCTGGAGAGGATGTGGAGAATAAGGAACTCTCGCACACTGCTGGTGGGAGTGCAAACTGGTACAACCACTGTGGAAGGCAGTGTGGAGGTTCCTCAGAAAATTGGGAATGGAGCTACCATTTGACCCAGCAATCCCCCTTCTGGGTATCCACCCAAAAAAACTTGAAAACCTTTGTCCACAAAGACTTATGTACCCCAATGTTCATCGCAGCGCTGTTCACAGTGGCCAAAACATGGAAACAACCCAAGTGCTCTGCGACAGATGACTGGATAAAGAAGCTGTGGTACATATACACAATGGAATATTACTCAGCTGTAAGAAAAGATGAAATATTGCCATTTGCAACAAAATGGATGGACCTGGAGATCATCATGCTTAGTGAAATAAGCCAGACAGAAAAAACAAAGAACTGTATGACTTCACTTATATGCGGAATATAAAACTGAAAGCAAAGAAAAAAGAAATGAACAAACAAACAAATAACCCATGGACACAATCAATAGTTTAATGTTTATTTGGGGATGAGTGGGTCAGGGAGGGGAGAAAGGGGAGGGGGTGGGAGAAGAGGTGGGAAGTTAAATATAAGGTGATGGAAAGAGAAATCACATTAGGTGGTGAATTTATACAACAAGCTGACAATGCACTGTAGAATTGTATGCCTGAAACCTATGTAATCTTTGCTAACAGATGTCACCCCAATAAGTCTAATAATAAAAATGAATTTAAAAATAAAAATAAATAAATAAAACGAATAAAATCTGTATATGAAACTTGGGTGCTCTGGGCAACCATATTTCCTGTCATGTTATTATGTTGCATCTGTTATAATTTAGTTTAAAATGCTTCCTTATAAATGCACTTGTGTGAAAATTACCTTTAATCTATACTTTAAGGGAGGTTATCCTTCGTTAGAGTTACCTATTAGGAACTCACACTCAGGGAGTGGTTAGTTATAATCTGAAGTGCCCTAATCAGAAATCCATACGCCCCAGGTGGCTACTTAAGCATTTCAAAGACCTTTATTCAAATTTATACCAGAAGGCTCATTAATTAGTGTAAGAGATGTTAGAAATACATTTTCATTGGTGAAATACATGGTGTCACAGATATATGGCTAGCTAGAAAGATTTCACAGCTCTATCACTCTCGTGTGAATGAGGTACAAGAACACCAACCAGAGTGTAAATTCCACAACAGCAGAGATTTTTATTGACTTAGCATTGAGTATATATAGCTATATACTCAGTGCTAAGAACAGAGCCTGACACATAGTAGACACTAAATATATTCAATATATGGTGAATAAGTTTCTAACGAGTCCAGCAACTTACTACCTTTCTCAGTCTAAGTCTTGTTTGACTCTATGTATCCTCCATTCCCCAATGCCTTCTGTTCAATTCTTGGAGGCATTTACTGACAAACCTGAACAGAAGTCTGGCTGATTTTGCTCTCTGGAAATCACTGCAGTCACCTTAGAGTGAATCTCATACACAAGATGCTTGTAGGCATGCTTGAGGACAGAGAGTGAGAATTCCCTTAACCTTAACATGAGTAGGTTATGGAACTTTTTTCTGTTCATTGGCTCATGCTCAACATCATGTCAGTGTTGCAGCTCATGGACAGGGCACAGAAACAGCGAGAGAAGGCAGGCGTGCAGCTTCCTTAAGAGGACGTGACCCCTTCTGCTCTTAGCGCGTTGGGCTAGAACTTAGTCACGTGGCCAAACCTAGCTGTAAGCGATGCTGGAGGGTCCTGTGCCCAGCACATACATACACATTGTTGCAGTAAGGCGGAGGAAGGTTAGCAGGTTCTGCAAAAACAAAGCAACTCAACCAAACTCCCTTTAAAAAGTAATTTGAAATAGTTTACCAAGATGTGTAAAGGAGTACAAGGTAGATATAAAAACAAATAATAAGAGAGAAAGGGAAGAGAAGGGGGGTGAAATTGAGTATGATTCGTAGTCAAAATACTATGTTTAGATTCTTCCCTGCCTTCTTAGAGCTTTGATAGATAAAGTACTAACTGGTATAATTTGTATGCTACAATAACTAATCCATCAACTACAATTTTAATAATGGAGAGAGTTTTACACATGGAAAAAAGTATTTGGCTAACCAGTCAGATATAAAATACATAAAGAGGTGACAAAAATATGGTTTGTGTGGTAATCAAGCTTTCATATTTTGCCTATCCTTTCATTGATAGTTTATAGGAAAAGGATTTTGCTAAATTCAAACTGAAAAACTACTCAAAATATCAGACATGCGTATGATCTGCCTCTTTTGGAAAGTTGCCAACCACAGCAGTTATGTCTCAAAATGGTTGCCCTGACAGAAATATTTTAACTTAAATACTATAATCATTGTTTGGTAGTGTTTTGGTTGCATTGTAATCTACAGATTGGGAAAGCTTTCATCAGATATCTAGTTCTTTCCAGCTTTAAGATCCTATTATCCCATCATCCTGTAAGATGATCTGTTCTGTCTTTACATGCAGGTTCTCATCAGACTCCAAGTCAATCAGAGAATGTGAGGTCATTGTGCCAGTTAGTGACCCTACTCAATATAGCAGTATCAACATGCAAAATGAGGAACCTGAAATAAAGGTGCAAAACGTGGTATAGCTGCATATTTTAGAGAATTTTTCAGAAGTATCTTACTTGTGGTGAGATATCACACATGTCATGTGGCACGAATCTCAGCTTGAATCTAAGCTGGTTCTGTTGCTGGGGTTCAAGCATGTCTGGGCAAGTCTGGTAAAACTAGTGAGTCAGGACTGAAAGAAACCTGCTGACATGGGGCTGAGACTGCTTCCTAGAACAGAATTCGTTTTAGTAGTAGAATTAGACAGGGAAGCTCAGTGAGGAACAGTCACTGGATGGGGAGTAATAAATAACAGCTTAGGGGAGCTGTTATTCAAACCTGTCGCCAATCCAGGCCCATGAAAGCATGTCTGGGTCCCCAGGAGAAACAGAGCCCAGTAAAAACATAAAGAGCTGTTTCACTGAAAACTATATAAGATGTTGGGCACAAGCAGTCTTCTCTGGGGTTCCCCTAAAAAAGGTCAACACAGTGATCTCCATTTCTGTAGGCTATACCAGGGCTTTGGCTGTTTTGTTTGTATCACAGATCCTGGTAGGAGCCTGCAGAGCCTAGAAGAACAGAGCGAGAGAAGGGAGCATGGGGGAAAAAGGAGTGTATGAGTATATGAGGGACTCCATCCCCCACCTACACACACCAGGGGCTCCAGAAAGCTGTTAGTAGGTATAGTAGATTTGAGTCAGTGAAATCCAAGTTATTGTTGCTAATCTATTAGTACTGTAGTCAGTGTGTTTGAATGCTATTCCTAATCAAATAGCTCTTACGCAGTGGTGTGTTATGGGCTAATTTATAATTATGCACAGAATTACACACTCTCCAAGCAGGAAGGAGGGAACTACAAAATGATGATTCTCAATCTATGAAGGAACAGATTTTTTAAATAAAATTTCCAGTGGATTGATAGCTTTTGCAAAGCACAGTAACATTACTAGAATAAAATTGATGACATAAAAAATATGAGCCCCCATTTATTATTAGATTCAGCAGACATAAAATTACTGTCAAACTGATACAAGTTTCCAGAAGTTAATTTCAGGGCTTATCTAGACCCGTAACAAACAGGTTGTGGATGGGTGGGTACTGCTCTAGAACACACTCGTTGCAGTTTTATCCACCTCTCACCTGATGCCACCTGAAGGAACTCCATCACCCAAAGGTCCTGCCTCTAGTCATACACTTCAGTGAGTGTGATAATGACACTGTGACACCATGGTTATGGAGGAGAATACCCTTGTTTTAAAAAGATGCATGTAACTAAAGGAAGCAGGAGAGAGACAAAAAGAGATAGACTAGAGAAGTAGGAGATGGGGAGAGAGAAGGAGAGGGAAAAAGACTGGAGAGAGAGAGGAGACAAAGGGACACAGCCTGCACAAATGTGGCAAAATGTACATATTTGATGAATCCAGGCATACACGTTTAACTATCCAATTCTTTCGAATTATCAGAAAATTTCCAATTGAAAAGAAATACTCTCCAGTGATAAGCAACACACTTTTCTCCAAAAAGTCAGTTCCGGGATAGCTCATTTTACTCTTTAAGTACAAATATTGTAGCTGTAACATTCATTTGTGGCTTAAATACCTACCATTACCACACCTCTACTTTCCATTCACTTTTCACTATTTTCACCGTGTCGCCTATACATTAGGTACCCTTACAATGTAACTTTAATTACATACACCTTTAAAAAAATCTCAGTATATACCTGTTGTCTTTCAAAGTCAAACTCTTTATTCCAGATTTTTGCAACCTAATCTTTAACTTTTTCTTTTTTTTTGCATTCTAGCTTTGCTTTGTCATGGTTAATTAATACTTAACATGGATGAATTTTTATGCTTTCTTATGTTATTGCTTCTCAGTCCTAAAGTTTCTCCTTCCATAGAATTCTCTTCTGAATGTTCTTCAAGAGCCAGCTCAAATTAATAAAACTTAAGATGTACAGGTAATCCCCATAATAACATGGTCTTTAGATCCCTAAAATGCCATATTAGGCAAAACTGTGTTATACCAAACAAAGGACTAGTACAAACAAGGGGGTTAGTTTCCAAAAATCTAAAAAAAAACATACTATTATATTTTTATAATTAAGAGAAATATCTTTATTGAAGCAATTTCCACCAAAAGTATAACATATTAAATATCTTTTGCTGTTAAAAGCTTTTATTATGCTGTGTGTTTGGGGGTTTCTCTAATTCTCAAACCGTGTTAGAGTGAAACCGTGTTCTAGAATGCCTTGTTATACAAGGGTTTCCCCAATTCTCGAACCGTGTTAGAATGAAACCATGTGTAGAGTTGCCGTGTTATACGAGGTTTATCTGGAGCTTTATGTCTTACTATACACATCTATTCAAATCCTACAGTCTTCATGCTTCCCTTGATTAACTCAGCCAAACATAAATACTCATCTTCAGGGTTTAATACAGTGCCTGGCACATACATTTAATACAGTATACACTTTTAGTTAAACTCTCTAATAGTTCTTAATTTAGAATACAGGATGATAATACATTCCTTGTCTATCTCAAAGAGTGGCTTTAGAGTTGAAATGTTTGAGATTTGTATTTTGCATTGTATGTGTGTGCAAAGGTATCGGTAAACCATAATGCCTCATATTTTGTTTATTGTTTTTATTTTTACTTTCCCTTGAGGCAACATAGGAAAAATGTAATACTTGTCCGAAAGCCTAAGGCAGCAAACCTAATACTGGGGTACTCAAGGTATTTGAAGACTTTCCAAGATGTGTATAAGCATGGAGAATTTGTCTTAAATCAGTTAGTTTTCTGATCCTCACTTCCCTTAGGTAGCCATCCCTAAAACTGATCTGCCTGCAAACGTGCCCTGGGGTCAGAGTGTAAAGAGCAACCCTTTCCAGCCTTCCTTTCCCAGTTGTCCCTCCCCTGCTTTACAAATGAAAGGCATAATTCCTCTTCACTTGAAATCTTATTAAAAGTGAGCTACAAGGAGGGAGCGGGGAACGGGGCGGGGGTGGGAGGGCGGCAATGCAAAACCTCCAGTGACCAAAAGAAACAATTGACTGGGGAAAGAGGGAAAAGAGAATGAGTAACACATCTTTTATAAGTCAGGTAGTTTTCAGTTACTTATTTCAACAAAGTTGAAAGAGAACCTAATCAGAGTTGTCAGCTGATAAATCATTAAAAGTTAAGTTTTCTTTGTTAGATCTTTATGTGATCTTTTGGCATATAATTTGGATGGCGTTCAAAGAATGTAGTGGCATTACTATAACAAAACTCCATTCATTTTCATCTATCTATTTATGTAGACAAGTTTTCATAGTGCTTACATGCATGGAATTGAAACCCTGGAACCGAATTGATGCTGAACTCTGTCTCCTTCTAGTACTACTTATGCACTGATAAATTGGTTGAAAAAATTTCATCCAATTCCATCTCTGTAAGATGCATTTACAACAAAAATTTACATTTGTTTAGTATTTATAAATATTTGCAATACAGTTGTTTCATCAGGTGAAACAAGACAGTTTTATGATCACAAGAAATTTAAAACTACCCTTAAATTTCAATTCATATACATATTTTTATTAAAAGGAAATATAAGATGATCAATAAAAAAGTTCAAGTATGAAATATATTATTAAGAAAAATCTTTGGAGGGTGTGCACACACATACAATGCAAAATACAAAAGGTGAAAGATGAAAATTGCCCAAGTATGGAAGATTTTAAGAAGTGGGTATTAGTGGGTAACAAATCCCTATGGTATTTAGAGTTCGTTGGCTACATTTTAAAAAGTGAGTTAAAAAACATTTCTAACAAGCTGAAAAAAAAGCAGTTATCACTTTAAAGTGTCTAAGCATGTACAAAATTGTTTTAGAGGGCTCGTGAGTCAAAAAGTTTGAAGATCTTGAACATTAAAAATATGCTTGCTTTGAGAATTTGAGTTAACCATTCCTTGAAGTATTCAAACGCAGGTTTAGAGTAAAACCTGAGGCTCTAAGTTGCGCATATAGATTTAGTACCTTGCACTGTATTATTTATTGTTCATTTTAATCGCCTCTTCTCGTAGATTGTAAGCTTTCAGAAGACCAAGGACTTCAGTTGGATTCCTGGCTCAATGCCTGTACCCAGGGGACAATCCCCAAACACTCCGGAATGAATGACTTTATCGTGAGAACGCAAAAGGCTGAAAATCCCCGGCTACCACTAACGTTTCCCGTGTCACGCCCGCTGCGAGACTGGGGAAGGCGTGGGAAGGCCCGAAGGAAACTCCGAGCACTCGGTGGGGCGGGGCCCCGGGTGGGGGCGCGGGCGCGGAGTCCGAGGCCGGGGGAGGTGCCACCTTGCGCCGCTGCGCAGGCGCGCAGCCGTCTCCGCGTGAGTGCGCGCAGCCGCGCGCCTGTCCCCGCGCGGGCTCCGTAGCGCGTGTGCAGGCTGACGCAGCTCGCGGGCCCTCCTCTTGCTCTGCAGCAGCATCGGCGGAGTTTTGGACGTTTGGGAGGGGGCGAGGGAGCCAGAGTCGAGAGAGGGAGGCGGCGGCGGCGGCGGCGGGGAGGAGGAGGAGGAGGAGGAGGAGGAGCAGGCGCCGCCATGGCCGCCGCTATCACCGACATGGCCGACCTGGAGGAGCTCTCCCGCCTGAGCCCTTTGCCCTCCGGCAGCCCCGGCTCGGCAACTCGGGGCCGGGCTGAGCCCCCCGAGGAGGAGGAGGAAGAGGAGGAGGAAGAAGAGGAGGCGGAAGCCGAGGCGGTGGCGGCGCTGCTGCTGAACGGCGGCGGTGGGGGCGGTGGGGGCGGTGGCGGAGTGGGGGGCGGCGAGGCGGAGACGATGTCGGAACCGAGCCCCGAGAGCGCTAGCCAGGCCGGGGAGGACGAGGACGAAGAGGAGGACGAAGAGGAGGAGGACGAGAGCAGCAGCAGCGGCGGCGGCGAGGAGGAGAGTAGTGCCGAGAGCCTGGTGGGCAGCAGCGGCGGGAGCAGCAGCGACGAGACGCGCTCGCTGAGCCCCGGCGCCGCTAGCAGCAGTAGCGGGGATGGGGACGGCAAGGAGGGCCTGGAGGAGCCCAAGGGACCGCGGGGCAGCCAGGGCGGCGGCGGGGGCGGCAGCAGTAGCAGCAGCGTCGTCTCCAGCGGCGGCGACGAGGGCTACGGGACCGGGGGAGGCGGAAGCAGTGCGACCTCCGGGGGCCGGCGAGGCAGCTTGGAGATGTCGTCGGATGGGGAACCCCTGAGCCGCATGGACTCGGAGGACAGGTAAGTGCCCTGAAGCGCTTCTCCTTCCCTAGCTCCTCTTGCACTCCTGGGTCTAGGGGACTTTTTGCTGAGATTTCCCCTGCTCTCCAGATCCTCGGCCCCTCCCCCAGGTTCTCAACTCGGAAATTTCTCCCAACCGCCGCGCCCCTCTCGCTGCGGATCGCGGCTTCAAACTCTCAAACCAGTTCCCCCCTAACTCTCCTTTCCCCGCCTTCTTCTCCCTTGGCTCTGTACTCCGTACAGACCTAGAGACAACTCCAACTCGGAAGCGACCCCCAAAGTAGGCCTAGATCCTCTGGCGGAGCAAAAGGGGCCCTTGATGTACACACCTCCGTACACAAGGTTAGCTTTTACCGTGTTCGCGAACACTTGTCAGAACTACAATTGACAAGTGTTTTCCAACATGGCTGGTTTCGCCTGGATTTAACAGAACTTCTTTTTCAGGGAGGAGACCCCCAACTATTCCTCTTTTCTACTTAAGAGACTGTTCTTTTATATTTAATCAGTGCTTCCAGAATTCCTTACGTGTTGTCATTAATATGGTCTCCAAAGTGATTTTAATTCTACTTGTTTTGTGATGAAATCTGGGAGAAAGTTTAAAACGAATAAATCACTGTAAAAAGAAAAATTAATTGAAGTCTTCTAAAATAACGCGGAATCTAAGAGTTGGATTCGGATGAAAATACAGTCTTGAAGGTACAATGTATTAGTATGCGGTTTAATATCTTTATGTAGTACTGCTTCAGGGTGACAGTCATGATTTTAGAGATAATATTTAAAGTCGTGTATTGGCGAGATCGCTGAAGGAATTAGTAGCATTTTTCTAAAGCTCGTTAGAAATAACGTGGAGACTGACAAAAACGTGTTTCAATTTTTTTCCAGGACATTAAAATTTATTGCAATAGTATGTTTGAGCTGTTACTATCATTACTTACGAAGAACTACAGTTATTCATATTTTAACTAATTGGCATTAATTACATGTATTTTTAAAGACAAAATTGCTTTTAAAGTATTAGCATTTGTTCTGACCATTTGCTAATGTTTTGATGAAAAGTAGAATTTTTAACAATTGATAGTGACTTGAATTTAAAAGTTTTAAATATTCTGAAGTTCTGGGAATTTCGATTAAATGATAGGATTATTTTGGTTTAGATTAAATATAAAGACTACAGGCCCTAAATATTTTGAAGGTACAGCATTGAAATCTCTTCGACATTTTAATACCTAGAGAAGAAAACATTTTGGATAGGGTGAAATAACTGTACACACTTTAGAAAAGTTGTACTGAACTGTATAGTCGTGGCAGGAAGGATTTTTAATTCGAAAAAATTACAAATTCGAACTGCACAGCGAAGCATGTTCTAATTATTATATCCTCCTTCGTTGGTACTTGTACATATTTGAAAGTTGACATTAGTTTATACAATCAGCTTCTACTACAGTTCTTCCATTTACTTAGTATTTCTTTTTTTTTTTTTTTTTTTTTTTTTTTTTTTTTTTTTTTTTTTTTTTTTTTTTTTTTTTTTTTTTTTTTGGTGTGTGTGTGTGGGTAATTCCCTGGCTGGGAATCGAACCCAGGCCGCAGCGTTGACAGCACGGAAGGAGCCTCAGCCACTACACCAGGCAACTCCTTTCCATTTACTTAGTGTGCACACTGCACAATTTTGTCAGTCATTTTCATTCTAACAACTGTGGTGCAAGATAAATATATTTTACTTCCATTTTACAGATGAAGTAAATTGAGTGTCTTAACTAAAAACAGTAAGTCTGGAATGGTAGTAGTGGAGCTGGGTCTGAACAAAGTTTCTCAAGTCCCCTGCTATTGCCATTTCTCAAGAGTTAGAGTAATTCACCTTAAATAACAAGCTGTATGTGTCAGTTCTTTATTTTGAGTTAGTATCTGTTCACTGCATCCCGTGACAGTGAATTTTACTGGTCAAGTACTTCAGGAAGTAGACTTTTGGCTTCATTTCATATTTAATTAGATACTCACTTGATTATCTAATTTTTACATCTTATTTCAGAGTAAGGTGTGCGATATTGGTGCTCCAAGTCCAGAGAAGGTTAAAACTCAAACATACTTTTATTAATGCTTAAACATTAGAGACTAAAAATATTTTAGTCATTTTACCATTTCAGGGTAATAGATTTATCATTTGTATGGAAAAAACCTTACATTGCTAGTGAAACTGGTTGTGGTCTTTATAATCTTAGTTCTGAGATGTCCCTTGTTGCCTTTGAGGTTTTAAAGAGTTATTTTAAATTTAATTCTTACGAACTATCCTGGGGACTACTTCAATCTTGTGGATTTTATAGATTGATTTCATGATAAGAAATCTTTATTTTTCTGATGGAAGGATATTGTGGTTTTAAAGTGCTTTTAAAGAACTTGAGGCATTCCCATCGCAATGATTTTTTATCATTAGCAGTTACTGTTTCTATTAGACTGCATCTTTGAGTTTATAACACACTTTAGAATTTATCTTAAATATTTTTAACCATAAGAGCTTCTTTTAAAGAAAGAATTTAATATAAAATCTTAAGCTTGTGATCCAAAGTGTTATTTTACTATCATGTATTTGGACGGGTTGTGTGGTGAAAAGTGACTAATTTATAAAATGATTAAATAACACTTGGTACAAAAACATTGATTATTTTCCCCAGAGAGTAATTCAAAAGCAGGATTCAGTGTGTATTAGTGTGCTTATTTTGGTAAAGTTAGAAAACCTTAAAGTTGATAGTAATTTACTTTTACTTTGGTTATACAAATGATGGAATTTCCTTGGGGATTATTTAGCTATGCAAGACCACTGAAAACTAGTTTTACTTTGAATCTGAGCTTAAGTATTTTTTAAAAAGTTACCAGCTTTTAAGTTAATTTCAGAGGCTAAGTTAACTTAAATATAATTTTAGAATTTAAAATTTAGCCTCTAAAATTTTTAGTTTTACAAATTGGTTCTAGCTATAGAATCAGATTATGCTTAACATGAAAGTAGTATTAGCTTCTAATCTATGTACCAAGTGAATTGATATTAACAACCTCTATTTTATTATTTGTTATTTCTCTTTTTATATTATGTTCTCCCCTCCTCCCCTCAACTAGAATTTAAGACATTTTTGTAGTCTGCAGGACAGGCTTATTTTTAAAAAGCCAAGACATCTCTCAGCTACTTTTGTTAGCCTTTCTGGATGTATCCACATGCCAAGTGAAAAGTGCATGTGTAAGGATGGGGTGAGAGGGAAAGGCATATAATATGAAACTGAGTTTAAATGATCAGCACAGGCCAGAGGCCCTTACTATTTTGTGGATCAAAGTCTGCACTTCCAACCATTTGGGCTGCAAACTTTGTGGTATTATTAAGTTTGCTTCGGCACTGGGAAAACAGGCTTATATTGTCTAGTTTCCCAGTAGTATGATTAGGAAAGATCTTCTAGTATAGAGGCTAAAATCTTAAATCAGATTAATACTAGAAGGCCGCATGTTGAGGTTATTGTCAAGATTTATTAAGTATCTGTATGTTGGAGGAAATACAGTATTTTTATATAAAGCAATATTTTGCTTTATATAATGCTTTACTGATGAAACTCCTTTTCACTATTTACCCCTTTCAGCTCTTCAGCAGCGAGCTATCCATAGTCTCGCCAGAATTCCTTTCAGATACCCTTTTATTTTGATTAAATTTAGGGAAAAGAGCTTCTAATAGGTCTCAGTTTTCATTGATAACATTGTAATGGTCAGTTAAGGAAGGCATAGCAACAAAAAGTACAGATTTCAGGGTTGAATTTGTATGCAGAGATTTTAAGGGTTCATTTTACTTTTAAGAAACATTAAGCTTTACTTGGTTGGGTGAGGTAGGGAATCCTGTATATAAGCTAGTTTGCTACCAAACACAGGTACTATGTACTGTGTGCAAGACTCTTGACTAGCCTAGCAGTTGTGGGACATAGACAAAATGCTTCCCACTTCATCTTGTAGTAGTTCAGTGATACTTAATTCCAAGGTGTAGGTTTTACCATAGCTCCTAGCACAACACTTAATTAACTTTAGAGATTTCACACCTTGCCTATTGTATTATTTATTGTGTAACACCTTTCCTAAAATTTGCAACTTAAAAGAACAAACATTTGTTAACGTGGTCTCTGAAGGAGAGTCTTGGGGGGGGGGGCGGGGCGGGTTCTGGCTCAGGGTCTCATGAGGTCGCTGTGAAAATGTTGGCCAGCACTGAATGCTTGAATGGGGCATCCCATTCAAGATGGGATCCCTTATGTAGTTTTTCTTTCTCAGGAGGTTTCAGTTAACTCACCAAGTCCGTATCTCCATGGGCTGTTTGTGTGTCGTGATGTAGTAGCTAGTTTTCTCCAGAGCAAGTGATCTCAGAGATGGGAAGAAGTCCAATGCCTTTTTATGACCTACATATACTTGCTTATAGTTTCTTCATACATCTTCATTTAGTAGATAAGTTTTTCCTATTTTTTTCATTCATACGCTGATTTACAATAATTGTTTTGAATTTTTGTTAGCTGAGACAGCCTTTCAAAACCACAACGAATTTTTTGTGGTCTTTTATAACTTGGCTTTAAATTTTTTTGTTTGTTTGTTTGTTTTGTTTGTGATTCCCTGACCTGGAATCGAACCCAGGCAGCGGCATTGAGAGTGTCGATGCTTAGCCATTATACCACCAGAGAACCCCTCTTTTTCCTTTTAATTCCCGTATTTGTATTCTCTATTTTTCCCCTTTTATGGTTGTACTCTTATTGGTGGAGGGATGTAGAATATTGTAGTATGAAGAACCTGTAATCTTGAGTCAATGGAAACCATTAAAATCTTATGCTACCTATCTTATGATTTAAAGAGTATCTTTGAGCCTTAGCTCCTCACTGCAAAACAGGGTTAGATTTTACCATGAAGTGTAAATTTCTGTTAACTATTCTTGTGAACTATTCTGAAGAACCATGTTATTTGAATGCTTGCTTCATCCTTTTTGTTATAGAGTGCTACATTTTTGAGAGCAGGGACAGTTTAGCTTGTTTAGAACTTGGTAGTATTTAACACAGTACCTTGGATATGGTGGGTAGTCAGTCATCTTTAGAATTAAATTGAAATACCAACAATAGAAATTAGATAAATAAAGACTGTAAACTGAGGGCTGGGAATTGTTGCCTTTGGTTGGATCATTGTATTTGGTATGGGCGAGGTTAAGGCCAGCTTTTCTCTGGGGGTTCACTCAAATAAGGCTTGTGAGATTGTATGCAGAATTTAATGTGGGCATTTCTCTTGAGAAGATGTCAACAATTTTTATCAGATTTTCAAAAGAGTTTGGTCTGAGTCAAGTACCAATTCAGAGGAGATCCAGAGGTGCATAATGTTTGTTAAAAGATTGAATAACTCTGAAATTAAAAATTTCTGTAAAAACTATGGAAATCTGAAATGGGTAGTCAGAAGAGTTTGTTTTTTTTTTTTTTTTAAACTGTTGCTTAGGAGCATTTACTGTATAACAGTGCTTAACATTTCATCAAAGTTAAATGGAAATTTTGAAGTTAAGGAGAAAGTATAGGGAGAGTAGTGGTTAAGAGTGAGATAGGAGTCAGAATGTTTGGATTTGAATTCTGGCTATCTTGTAAGTGGGGTGACCATGGGACTGTTAAGCTATTTAAGCATGTTACTACTATTTCAGGTTTCTCATCTTTGAAAGAGGTGGACAATAGTTTCTCTCCTGTGAAAGATTGTTGTGGGTGATTACTTGTAGAGTACAGATCGTACATAGAACCTCCATTACGTGCCAGGTACTATTGAAGGTGCTGAGTCTACAGCAGAATAAAACAAAGCCTCTGGCCTCATGGGCTGGGGAGACAGACTGCACAAATGAACTGATAATGGTTAGTAATGTACTATTGTGATGAAGCAATATAAGATCTGAAATGCCAGAAAGTGCTATACCGGCTATTAAATGTGTGGCAGGTATCTGAATGAATGCTGCAGGAATTCACAAAAGGATATGCTAGACCCAAATATTTCATTACAAAAATCTACCCTTTAAGTATTTTCTTTAACATGCATATCATGTGGTTAACCTAAAAAGACTCATAATAGTTTTTAATGTGTACGGGGGCTGTCTGGAAAAAATCTAGACATAAATGCCTCAATTTTTCATACTGCATGGCTGGATGTTTTCTGGACAGCGCTCCTAAATGGAGCTATTGATCTATTAATAAAAAGCTTTGAGGTATGTTTTCTAGTAATAGTAATTAATGGATTTGCAGTGATCTAACCACATGTTAAGTTCATTTTTATGACTCATAGGTTGCATTTGTTAAGATAATAATTATATTGACCTTAGAGCTAAATGGACAGTTTTGGACATGGATAGGAAATCAGAAGAATGTTTGAATGTTTAAAAATCATTAAAAATTGTATAAGAATTGTATAAGAAAGGAAATGTAGTTAGAGTACTCCATGCTTATATAGTCAAAATATTGTAAATATTGAATACTTTAGAATTGAACTAAAATTCTATTGGAGAATAAGGGAAGAACCAAGTATGTGAAGGTGGGAAGGGAAATACTATAAGAGTTATATTCCATTTTAAACTATCAATAAGAATTGAAAATCAAGAAAAAATAGATTATCCGGATTGATCAAAATATGAAAGTAAATAATATAAGCAAAAACCAGCTAAAAGTGTAGTTGCCTTTGGGGAGAGAAAATCAGGGCTGGTGAGGGCAGGGCAAAAGACTGCCTTTCTTTTTTTTAATCCTTGTTAGGATTTAGTTGATTTTTAAAAACAATGTACAATATATCATTTTGATTAAAAATATGTTTTAAGAAATATAAAGGATATTTAAAATTACAAAAATAAAAAAAATTTTTTTGGGTGGTTGGCTGGCTGGAAATCAAACCCAGGCCACAGCGTTGAGAGTGCTGAAGACTAGCCACTACACCACCAGGGAACCCCACCCCCACCCCCGCCCCCGACTTTTAACTCCTAGTCACATTTAGGTCTTACCTTGAACATTTGTTCAGGCAAACTATCCCTGATTCTTTGTTAGACATATTGCTACGTCTCCAAATTCTTCATTGCCCTTATCACAATTTGAGTAATTATTTACTGTCTGTCTATCCTGCTAGAATGTGTGTCTGCTCCCCAGGAATAGGAACCATGTCTCTTTTGATCATTGTTTGATTTGAAGCACCTGGCACAGTGCCTGACACTTATTTTAATTTTAGGTATTTTTAAATATATTTGGGTGAATGATGAAACTCATGGGTTACAGGAAAATTAATTATGTGAGGCAACGGTAGAGAAGGAAGGTTTGGGAGCTGGGAGACCAATTAGGAAGTAAGAAGAATAGTTAATCTAGTACAGGTGTGAAATGAAGAGACTTGAGTTGGGGGGAAAGTCATGCTTAGGAAACTGACTCAAAAGAAAAGCTAATTTCCTGAGTTATCTCTAAGACAAATATTATATTACTATTTCTGAGTAAGAAGTTTTTCTTGAGGATTTAATTGGCACAATAATTTACCTTTTTTTCCCCCAGACATAACCTCTCTTACTAAAAACGACTAAAGGAACATTGGGTAGTGAAAGAGCATGAACCTTAAGTCAAAAAGACTAGGGCTGTTTTAATTTAACTTCTCAGAAGTTTTTTTCTTACCAATAAAATAGGAGAAATATCTTAGTGTTATGATTAAGTGAGATGGAATATGTAAAAGGGCCTAGGGCTGAATTTAATTCATAGTCATTTATCCTCCCATTTCCCATGCATAGAGATGTGGACAGAATACTCTGGTGGGAATAAGCAATCAATGTTATACTACAGGCTTTACTACATAATGCCTGTAGGAAATTTGGCAAATCATTTCATTTCTCTGAACTTCATTCAGATTGATTCTTTTTCTTAAAAGTCAGGCTTTTTGACTAAATATAATTTAGAGCTATCCTTAGACAAACCAGGAATATTGCCGGTATAGTTTTGCTATATCCAGGATCTCAAAAGTGCTGCATGTAGGTTATTCTGGGTTTAAAAGTCACCAGAATTCTAATTTATATTTATGGTATTGTATTGAAATATCCATGTGTTTGTTATCGCTAGGCTGTAACACTTATAAAATTAAAATCAGGTCCTATTTATCTTTATACTTATAGCACTTACCTATCTATTTTCACCTTTTGCACTGCCTATATTCAGTAACTCAGTAATTGGCTGAATTCAACTCAATATGGATGTCCCTGAAATGTATTTCTTCTTTCTCATTGCATCAGTGTGGTTGCATGAAACAAGGAAGAGAAGCACTCTATCTTATGTCTTCCCCTAGTTTTTTAAACAGCATATGTGGAAACAGTATTTGGAAAAAGTTGTGACTATTTGAATAACCTGAAAAAAAAACCTCCAACTTGAAATTTGTTCCCCAACAAAAAATAAATTTGCATACTATTTTAGGAAAAGCTACGGTTTAGTTTGCTTAAGAATCTGAAACTCTTGAGCTCATTGAAAGGATTTTCAGAAGTTCAGTCATTGCAACCTCCAAAACAACCAATGAGGTAAGGAAGTGCACAGAGATAACTTATAACTTGCTCAGGTCACACAGCCAGCTCCTTGAGAATGCAGGCTGTCTTGGCTCAAAGATGTGGTCTTGGCTACTATACTGCTTGTATGATGGTTGTAATAACCTTGACCAGGGAAGTTTAATTAAAATTGTATAAATGGCTATTTGAATTTTCAACCTGTCTTTTGTGAAGAATTCATTTACATTTTTGAGCCTTATTTTTATGTGTAATATATATACAATCTCTTCAGACTATGAAATACAGAAGTTAATTTTTAAGTGTTGTTGTTAGTTAGTCTTTAGGGGAATATTTATTGGCATTTTATTTCTTTAATTTTAGTGCTTTTCAAAGTTCCTGACTTACTTTCTGGTTTTCCTTTATATTTTGAGTTTCTAGAAAGATGAGTGTTACCAATTAGAGAAAACACAGATTTTAGAAGGGTATTAGTGTTTCTCAGTAAGTACATTTACTAGTTCATTTCTGCAGTACACAGTTTTTGCTATTACTTTTTATAAATATTTGTTAAAGTACTGAGAGTGGAAGAATTAGCAGTAAGACTATTTTTTAGTGCTTTAAATTCATGTTGTCAATCATTCGAACATGTCTTTTGAGGTGTTGAGCACTACTGTAGTCATTTTTGTCAGAAATGCTTTCACTGAAATCATCTGCTAAAATCATTTTTATGATTTAACATTAACTTTAAAATACAGCAAATAAATATGTGATTGCTTCTGTATAAAATGGTTGTTCTTCATAGCAAAATTTTACATAAATAGGCATTTTTCTGAAAATGTTTTTAAAAAGTAAAACATAACTCTTTATTGTATAATTGTATTGAAGTAGAATGTTTCAAGTATTACAGTCTTTTTGAAGATAATTGCTTGCTGATCTCTTAAGCTGGATGAAAAATGTGGGTGGAGTAATCTTAAAGGGTAATAGACTAGAAATAAGAAACACATTTAAAATAATATGCTTGGTACATAGTTGGTGGTAGAAGAACGCAGCCTGCATGTTTTCCATAGGTTATATTTCATCATTGTTGCATGGAGTCCCTTTTGGCCAATTTAGTGAATATTGCTGGGTCTTTGAAGAAATCTTTTGTCTTTATTCAGAAAAATAATTGTGGAGATAGACAGTGGTCTTTTTCTTGATTAGAAAAATCCATTTTAGCTTTTTAAATTACAGTGATAATAGCTTATAATTACAGTAATAATATCTTGGTTTTGGCTAATGATTTTTATTGTGCCTCCAATTAATTTTTATGATTATCTGAGTGTGACAAAGCCATATATTTCACTTGCTTTAAAAATCCTACTTAAATTTGCTACTAAAAACTATGACTATTTACTATTGTGAAACAAAACACTAGCTAAGTTTAAGAGTTTGCTCTAAGTGAGAGGTTTATAGATGATACATAGCATAGATCAACTAGGTCATAAGCAGAATTCCTTCCATCTTATGTGAGTACGAAGGACCATGGCAAAATTTGACTTGAGCATATGTAACACATAATAAAATACACGCTTGTCTTTACTTTTTTCCCATTCTAATTCTTTCTCAGTGTAAAAATCTAGAAGTCTACAGCACTGCAGCAGTTTTGAAGGTGAAACCAGTAGGCCTTATAGAGAATTTGATGTGGTCTAAATTCCTAATTCCATTGAAGATCAATTTCATAACTAAGTTTTGTTCTTGATAAATAAAAACTAAAGTGAGTGCCCCTTTGTCTCTGGAATGAATATTTGGAGTTGGATTTTAGATTGACATTGTTAGGCTTAGATTTTTTTCAGTTGTACATTTGGGACAAGTTCTACCTGAGGAGGTAGTCTTGCTTTCTAAGGCTGACCTAGAATTACATTTTTTATGAAGCTTATTTACTTGTAGAAATCAAATTTAATACTTTATCTTGTTTGTAGAACTATCTGCCCAGATAAGTCAAATTATATGTAAATGCTAAATATTCTTTGTGTGCGCGTGAGCTAAAGATGTGCAAAAGCAAAGAAACAGCTTGTGTGTGCATACCAGATGAAACTGACAGTTATTTTGATGTCATATAAGATAGATTGCATTTCAGTATTTGTTAAATTAGTAA
Source organism: Lyroderma lyra (assembly GCA_004026885.1). Taxonomy (NCBI): domain Eukaryota; kingdom Metazoa; phylum Chordata; class Mammalia; order Chiroptera; family Megadermatidae; genus Lyroderma; species Lyroderma lyra. The sequence continues at coordinate 33,941 of PVJL010009760.1, read as the reverse complement.
GTTAACCAAATTTCTTCTTTATAAATGTGACATTTAAATTGTTTGGCATTTTGTATTTGGGTGATTTTGAGGAAGTCATAGATTTTGTCTCAGTCTCTTCGTATCTGTAAGATGAGAATACTAACAGTACTGGTGGGGTCATTGAAAGCATTAAATGAGTTAATTCATGTCAGGCATTGTTCTAGTTACTATGACTGCATGTAAATCAACTCTAACACTTAATGGTTTAGAACAATTATTTGCTTACAAATCTATGATCTGAGCAGAGCTTGGCAGGGTTAGATAACTCTTGCTCCACTTGGTGTCAGCTTGGAGCAGTGTAAAGACTGGAGACTGCAATCACTAGAAAACACACTCCTATATCTGTAACATGTGATGCCTGGGCTGAGAAGACTCACGACAGCTGGGAGCTAGAACAGCTGGGACTCCTCAGCATATCTCTCTAGCTCTGTGTACTTCACAAGATCTCTTCAGTATGGTGGCTTCGGAGGAGTTAGATTTCTGTACATGGAAGTTCAGAGCTCCTTAAGCTGTGTGTCCTGAGTGAGAGCCAGGCTGAAGCCATATTGTCTTTATGACTTAGCCTTAAATGCCTGTCAGTATCACTTCTGCAGTAGTCCTCAGGTCTACTCAGATTCAAGATGAAGTAATACGAAGGCTGTACAGAAAGTATCCAGCCATGTAATATGAGCAATAGAGGCATTTATGTCTAGATTTTTTCCAGATAATACTCTTATAGGCCCCCCATCTCTTGATCCCCACATTGCAAGAAGATGATGATGATGTGGGAAGGTGTGCATTGTTGTGGCCATCTTTGGAAAATATGGTCTGGTATAAGCACATAGAAAAACACAGGACATACAGCAAATACTAGGTGTTAGCTGTTAATGGTTAATGGTCAAGAAGGGAAGTCAGATTTCCTTACTTTTGTGATATAAATTTTAAGGTATTAAGTTACATACTCCCTTTTTTCTTAAGAGAAATTTGTAAAATGTTACAGGTAGGCAGTTCATAGTGTTCTTGAAGTACCTGTTTCTTTTTAACTGGTTCAGTTTTAGCTTTTAATCCTTTTGTCAATACCTGTTATAGAATAAGGAGCAGGGCATAAAATAATTGTCCATTCCAACAAGTGGGGTGAGGAATGATAGGGATAACTCAAGTAAAGAGTGTTACTCTTAAAGTTGTGTAATATCGGTATACAATTTGAGACTTCGCAAAAATATAGGCTCCTCTTAAATGCTTTGCGCTGTTTTTAATTGTAACATTTAATAATTTTGATTAATGCATGGGAGAGAGATAGAATGATCTTTACATTAACGAGTGGCATTTCTTTTATAGATGAAAGGAACATCACTTGTTAGCCAAATAATGGCTTATATGTTGTTATATGGATTATGAATCCCCAGTGCGCGATTATAATGTTATTTACCTTGATAATTTGAAAACTATATACAGTATACTTACTTCTATCCAAAACTTATTACTAATTTCAAAGCTAAACTAAGTTTATAATGCTTACTCTGGCCCTAACTTAGAGCAATATAATTTTTGTCCTGTATTTCATGCCACTTTTGTTCTTTTCATGTGGAGGACCATATTCCATTCTTAAAACATTAGAATTATAGAATATTTGTTTTATAATAATTAACATACAAACTCTGAACTGAAGACTTCCTAAAGATTGTTTTTCATTGATAGGACAAAAATAAAACTGCCCTGATCCATCTGAGAACATCAATCAATAACTTCCAGATTCTGAAGAAAGTGGTTAGATCCCTGCTTGTCCTGTTTTTCTGCTACATTCTTTAAGTTTATGGTATATTTTATCCTTTTTGTCACTTTGTGTATAAAGGATATCTCAGTGGTTTCTTATCCATTTCATTCATTGTCAGTAGTTTGACAATTTTGAGGTCATAGATTGAGAAAACAGTTTATAGACTTTGAGTAGTGGATGAAACTTTTTTCCAAATGAAGTTTTATATGGAATCCCAATGCATGAGACATATTAAAATGGCATTTTTATTAGTATTTATTTTATAAGATTAAAAATTTAACATTAATTTATAGTCAGATCAGTAAAGGTTTTTAGATGAATTTCAATTTGAAATAGGATTTCTGGATGATACAAGTTTATGTCAGTTTTAACATTCAGTTTATTGCCTTCATTTTGGCTGGTTAGTCTTGAAAATTTGATTTGCAGATACAGGCAACTTGTCTTTCAGACTCCATATACACTTTAGTTCTTATTGAGCAAGAGCTGTAAAAGGGGATTACTAGTATGGAAATTTTGTGTGAAAGACACCATTACTTAATTATCTTGTCTTTGCCTCACCTCACGATTGTGAAAGTGGACAGCCCCTCAAACTTAAGCATTAAAAGTTAAAGTGTTTCATGTTAGCCCTTTAATTTGGAACCAGCCTCCTGGCTACTGCCCTAGGAGAGTAGAGCATGCATTAAGTTAACTGTAAGTCTTCTTGGAAGGTGTTTAATTGGATAAGGCGTAAGATGTATGATTTGCAAACTACTTATATATGAATGGACATCTGGAGGCCAAAAATAGGGTTGGGAAATGCCCGTGTAGAGCTAATCAATGTCATGTTTATAGGAAATTTGCAAATTCTTAAAATTTTTTTGAGTCACAAGAATAAATTACATTTGATTTCAAATTATACATTCATATCCTCTTCAGGTTTCTGTTCTCAACTCTTTTAAAGTTAGAAATTTCAGTAGGCTAGAAATCATTTCAGAGCAGGGGAGAAGTGAAGGACTTAGTTGCCAGGGAAAATCCATAGCACAAATGAATTTCCTTACAGATAGCTGAAAGGGGGACTGCAGATAAGGTTGTCTCTACCCATTTGGCCTCAGAATGAATTTCAAATACAGCAATTAACCTCAGAATAAAATAAAATTATTCCAGGTAGAAACATACTCTTTTCATTCTGTTTCACAGAGACATTGAAGCTTTGTTACGGATAACAGTCTAGTTGGTGGTTCTCAAACATTTTGCTCTTAAGGACCCCTTTGCTTTCTTAAATATCGAGGAATATGAATTATGTGTCAGTAAAGCTCTAAAAGTTATTGAGGAGTCCAAGGAGCTTTTGTTTATGTGGGTTATATTTATCACTATCACAAATTAAAACCAAGAACTTTTAAAAACAATTTAATAATTATATGTAACAAACAGTAGTTTTGAAATGCAAAATAATTTTTTCAGTAAAAGAAGTAGAAGTGACATTGTTTTCTATTTGGTGTCTTTAATGTCTAGCTTAACAGCTAGTTTCTCCTATGTACTTCTGCATTCGGTCTGTTGCAGTGAATTGATTTGGTTGAATTATGTGAAGACAATCTGGCCTCATACAGACATTTAGTTTACAAGGAATGTCGTAATAGCCATTTTAAATAACTTTGTGACTATTATTTGCAATGTGGAATCTGAAACCATATTGACAAATTTTTCTTCCTCTGTTACAACTGAGTTGAGACCGTGGTCTTGTCCTCTATCGTGATAACAGTGTCTATGTATTGCTTCCTTGACTCCCGTAGCTTGTCATTTAGCAAGCAGATCTTCACTTCTCAGTGTTGGCATCTCTTTCAACCGTGGTCAAGTCTGCTAGGCAGATACTTTGCTTGGAAGTAATTTGAGTTCTCAAAGAAACTGTTCTTTTATCTATGCATGATTTGACCCTTAGTTGGTTTCCTAGAGGAAACCGTTTTCATAAAATCAATGTAGTTACTCACTCTTGGTATCAGAGTACAAAACTGGTCTGCTGGATAATTTCTTTTCAAGGTTCATGGAAAAGAGGAAAAAGTGAATGTTGTTATGTTGAAAATATTTCATATCCCTTCATAAATTTGCATTGACATCTTTAACAATGTGGTTTTTCTTGCAGTCTTTGGATTTTCTGCTGCCATGGTGTCTTTGTGTGGCTGTATGCGAATGCTTTAGTTTATCATTCTATAATATTAGACACTCCTTAGATAGTTTGGTCAGTCTCACTTAGTTAATAATAGTGAAAGAGATCTTTTAGAGTTTGCTTCTTAAATTGTAGCAGCAGCATCAACAAGTAGATGCTTGTTAAAAATATCTCAGGTCCTACCCCAAACCCACTGAATAAATCTGCAGTTAATAAGATTCCAGGTGATTGATATACACATTAGTTTGAGAAGCACTGCTTTAGATTGTTGAAACTATCTGGATAGTGTGAATACTTTTTTCTGGCTTAGGTTTTTGTCCAAATTATCAGGCTGCTTTTGTTCACATATTATAGAATCAGTAAGTGTTCATTGCAAAGAACTACTCTGAAAATTTTTAATATATGTATGATTCTAGAAATATTATAAAATCAGGTGGAATGTCACCTTCTAGTTCTGATCATCTTGTTATCCTACTCTTATAGGAAGGAGGACATGGCTTTCAATGAAATCTATACCTAGCTTAGGCTTCTGTCACAATCGGGAATGACCTGTAACTTGTTTCCTGTGCTCCACTACATCAGGATTGTTGCCTTCATTAGTATTCAGAATAAAGGAAGCACTGATTCCAGCATGAATGGGTCTGGGGCCAAGAGGGAACTTGCAAGTTTAAGATTAGGCACTTCTTAGAAGTTGGGGAGTCTGAGAAGGGTGGTGAAGCAGGACTCCAGTTGGCCCTACCTGGCAGTGGGAGGCGCTAGGGGAATGCTGTACCTTTGTGGAGTGCTTAAGTCTTCCAGAGCATAGGACCTGCTCCTCTCATCCTCTGGCATTGCATTCACAGCTTACTTGCCAATGGTAGACAGAGTTCATGCTCAACGCCTGCATTAATGTTATCCTTTTATGAGAATTCACATGAAGCAGTTTTTTAAGTGAATGATATTGCACATATGCTGATTAAAGTGCTTTAGTGTTCATAGATATTTGGATTGGTATGGTTCCCCTTCAGTGGTAAAGTTAATAAGCAAAAGTATGTTAAAGTCTATGTAGATAGACTGTATTGCTAGTTGGATTTATCACAAGTACAGTAGACTCTGTTTTAACTGGAACTCAAGCAACCGGTATTCAAGCAACCAGCCAAAAAAAAAAAAAAGTAATTAGACTACATTTATTAGGTATAGATGTAAGTTAACAGAGAATCTACTGTCTGTAAGTCTCTTGACCTTGCTTTACTCTGTCCAATCTAAAGAAAATTGATTTGGTTTCATTTTTAATTTTGGATTTTAAATAAAAGTACAGTTTTGTGGTTAAAAATGATACAAAAGGGCATGTATAGTGAAAGTTTCTCTCCTACTCCACCCCCCCCACGATAATATTTTGTGTAGCCTTCAAAAGAGTTTTGCCTGTAGATGACAGCTGTACCTAAATCTCTCTTCTTCTTCCACTTAGGTATGCAAATCATAAGTTTACTACCCTGCACTTTGTGTGTGTGTGTGTGTGTGTGTGTTTAAAACTTAATTGTACCTTGGAGATTGTACCACAGTAGGTCATGAGATTTATCTCTTTTCCTGAGATTATTTGTAAATTGAGTGTGATTGGTTGTTTACCTAAAACAATATTTTAATTGCTTTTGGAGTTAATTAGTATGGCTTATGAAAGTATGAGCTTTACAGTTAAAATGTTCTGCTGTATGAAGCAAGTGATAAGGAAAATAGGTAACCATTTCATGGTCCAGAGCCTCATGAAACTTCAGATTTGTAGGGCTTAAATAAAAATTTATGTTTCAATATAGGAAAACGACCATATCCACAGTGCATTCCTGCAAAAACAATTTATGAACAAATATTCAGATACTCAAGAGTTGACTTGTGTTTGATAATTTTTAGATGTTACAAAGTTTTATAATGAAGTTTTAGAGTTGAAATATAGAATCTAAATATTGACTGGTAGATAGCCAGAAACTTAAATATGTGAATATCCTTTAAAGGAAAATCAGCCTTTTTTCATATCTGAAGCATCCTACAAGACCTGTTTTAAATAGCTTTTAAAAATGGGTGCATTTGATATTAGACACAAATTATTAAGCTTACTTAAATAGGTTAAAATTCACTTTTATTGTTAGGTATGAACAAATGAAATTGTAGTGGTATAAATGAACTTGTATTTTAGAAGGCATGTGCTGAAATAATTGTTGAAGTATCATGTTTGCAACTTGGAGATGATTGAGAAAAACAAACTGCATTTGGCCAGCCAACAAGACAAAATATTAGTTGTTGAGTTCACATTTTGGTGTACTTTTCTGTGTCTTTGAAATTTTCTGTACTAAAATATTGGGGTAGAGAAGCATACCCATTAATACAACTTTCTTAATTTACTGGTAGTTAAATTACAAGCAGCTATATAATTTTTGATGGATTCAGTTTGACAACATTCTTACTGTTGACCCTTCTGTAATTGAAGCTACTTCTATGTAGTTTCTCTCTTGGGACAATATTGAAATAATAAGTTAATTGCTTTTTAAATGAAGGCAAAAGTGCATTACATTTTCTAAGGTGTGAAAATTTGAGCATTCAAAATTACTCAATTACTATTATTATTACCAATCTGTAAATTTTTGGTAAATAAAAGGATTACCAATATATAATACTTTGTTTAGTAACTGAAAAGTAAAAGGGTTTGATTGGTATTTTCAGTCTCTTGGTACATGGAGATCAGTTAATTTTTTATTTTAGGAAAAAGACATTTTATTCTGGCTTTAGTAAAATCAGAAATTTTTATTGCACCCCGTTTTCTCTCTTCTGCTTTTTTAATTTTGAAGGGAAAATGTAGCAAAATTTTATAATTTATTTGAAATGGAAAGAGGTAGGATGGAAAAAGGTAGGGTAGCAGTTGTATTCTCAGATTGGTGAATAGAAGAAAAGATTTCAGGTCAATAAGTGATTTGTGAAACTGTAAAAGATAATCTTTTGATTCTGAATTATTTACAGCTGAATATTATTGTGCTTCTTAGAATTATGGAAGGAATGAATTGTTAGGAGCTGTGTATTTGTGTTTGGTTTCTTTTCTGTAGCATAGTATTTAAGCAACTGTGAAAGGTGCTTAAACTATCCCATGCATATCAGGTTTTGCAGTACTGGCTTTTTTTTTTTTTGGCCTTAATTTGTACTTTATTGCCAACTAAACAGTTTTTCAAAGCCATGTTTTCTAATGGGAAATATGGGTAGTATGCTTTATATGGAGCAGAATGTCAAGTAGTAATCAATTTAATATTTATAAGATCATATTCATGTTAGTGAATTTCTAGGAATAACATAGCCTTTTCTCTTCTTTTGTAGCATAAGCAGTACTATAATGGATGTAGACAGCACAATTTCCAGTGGGCGTTCAACTCCAGCAATGATGAATGGACAAGGAAGCACTACTTCTTCAAGCAAAAATATTGCCTATAATTGTTGTTGGGACCAGTGCCAGGCTTGCTTCAACTCTAGTCCAGACCTGGCAGATCACATCCGTTCCATACATGTAGATGGTCAGCGAGGAGGGGTTGGTTTTGCCATTTCTTTTTTTTACTCCCTGTTTTCATTAGTTTTATTAATTTATAATTGCTAGTTAGGCTTTTTTTTCCCCCTCAAAGTAATTTGGGATTGTTTTCACACAGGCTTTTCTTTTCTCAAATGTTTCTTTTTCCTTTTATTCACACATACTTGATAGAATCAAACTAAATAGAACATATGTGTTACATTTTAATTTGCTCTTAGGTATGTTACTTTGAAGAAAAGCTGTATTACTTTGAAGAAATTAGACTTTCTAAAATATAGTAGGAATATTATAAATGAACACAGTGTATTCCAAGGTTCTGATGTGCTGAGTTGAGGACATTCAGGAATTGGCACTGTTGGGATTTCTGTTGTTGGAGTGGTCCTAAATTATCCCTGATGCTGAAATTAACTGTAGAGACTATTGGTACCAGGATTAGTATGTACAAGCCTATTAAATGACAACCTACACTTATTATTTGTGATTGAGAATTGATCATCTTTCCCAGGTCTTCTCAGAATTAGCTTAAATAAAAATTTCTGAATAGTTAGTATTGGCATATACCTTTTTAGGACATATTTAATTGTGTCAGTTCATAATTTTTATTGGGTAGTGACTAGAGAGTTAAGCAAATTAGGTGAGTCAAAGTGTAACAGGCCAAATATAATTTATAATATTATTTATAATTTTTTCAACTTTATCTAGGTTTGTCTTGCATAGTTTCCAAATTTAGTAAGTTTTTCAGAAATTATGTCATATTGTAAGTGCAGATAATTTACTAGGCCACATATTTCCTATCACTATTGAGATATACTAAAATGGTTACAATCATTAGGGTTTAAGTGAGCGGGCAATTGCCTCTAAAGGTCGTATTGATAATTGGAATATATTATTATTATTACTACTGTTTTTTAAACATGCAACCATATAGGCACCCCTAACATTTTAATCCGTGGTATTGCATTTGAAATTTCTTTTAAGAAACAATTGCTGTAGTCACAATGTGAGGTTGAACAGTTAATTTTGTGAACTCATCCTAGAAAAAGTGCTACATACTTCATTGCTGAGTATTACTACAGTCAGTTTCGAGTACTTCCCTTTGGGAAGCAATGCACCGACTCCAGTGCCTGTCCACCCTTCAAAGTAGTTGGAGAACTCTTTCTGGAATGGCCATTAGAGCTGTCGTCATACCCAAAATCTTGCATTTAGTTTGCAAACTTGCCACTGTACATTTACATTGGCAGCACTGTACAAACAACTCAGTAAAGGATAGTATTCTTGGCAAGGTATGACGACAGCTCTGATAGCCATTCCAGAAAAAGAGTTCCAAAATTGCTTGCAAGGGTGGACCAGGGGCTGACATTGGTGCATAGCTTCCTAAGGGGAGTACTGCGAAGGTAACCATAGTGATACTCAGCAGTGAGTTATGTAGCACTCTTTCTAGGATGAGTTCACAAAATTACTTTTCCGACCTTGTATGCTAATTGTGTTAGCAGTCTTTGGATTACTCGGTTTTGATAAGTAAACTTTTGTCTTACTAGATTTAATATATAGGGTGTCTAGGTAGAACTAGATGGTGTATTAATAAACTGTGTCCATCATATGGTTTGAAATTTTCACTGTGTAACCCAGCTCAGCAGTTAGGCAACTTTGGTAACAGCACCCCTCCCCATCCCCCCAATATATTTTTAGTGTGAACTGTCTTAACCCAGTTGGTTTCCTGTTCATTACAGAGTTGCTTTCTGTGAGCCAGTGCTTGATGTCACTTGGTATACTAAGGTAGTCTTCTGATGCTTTTTAGTTGCTTGACTTAGCAACTATATAGGATCATGAGCTATGTAGAAGATCACTGGGTTTCTCTTAGTAGTGTGGGAGAATTTCACATTTCTAACTCTTGGATCCTACAAGCTGAATTGGCACACAGCCTTATGAGAATATTTTTAGTCCCTTACAGTTTTGTAGAAAAAATGGAATTGCAGACTGAACGTGTCATGTAATCACTGCAAATACATGTTGCTTTTTGATATTGCAGAGCTATGCATGAAGTCTTGGTATTTTTACAATAAGTATAAACTTGTTGAAAGAAAACCCCCATGCCATTCTTGAACCTTTATTCATAAAGTTACTTTGTTACAAGTAAGATTCTCTGTCTGATTTTAAGAATAATGCTGTTTTGACCACAGAAAGGATTCCTCATCTTTGAAGGACATTGATTGCTAAACTACAAATACAAAAGATTAGAGAAATGTGGAGAATACATCCCAATTATTTCTATATACCAGTCATTGCTGTATAGACTAAGCCGTCAGAATGAAAAGCATGAATGGGAATTTGAAAACCTGATAACCACTGTGTGTGATAGGAAATCTTCATCTAGTTTTGTGCTTTAAAATAGAGTAATTGTTGGTTGGAACATCTGATTTTTTTTAAATGGCCCCTTTAAGGGAACTTATGTCATTTTAACTGAATTTAAGTGTACAGTTCAGTGGCATTAGTTACATTTACATTGTTGTGCAATCATCACCACAGTCCATCTCTAGCACTTTTCATTATCCAGAACAAATCTGTACTCCTTGAACAATATCTCCCTTCCCTCAGCCCCTGGTAACTGCTATTCTACTTTCTGTCTATAAATTTGACTATTCTATGTACTTCATGTAAGTGGAAAACAGCTGATTTTGATGACATAATTATTTTCTTTAGGTGTTTTCTGTTTTTTAACCCATGATAAACTGTCATAATGGAACAGAAAGAAATGAGGAAAAGGTTGGTAACTCTAGAGGACTTTATGCTGCTAATTATTGAAAGCTAACCATTTTACTGGAGCAATAAGTTAATAAGATCTAAATATTGTATTAATCTCTATTTTTTCATCCCACTCTAATCTTTACTGTGGGGAAAACAAAACGATCATATTAACAACTTAGAAACTTTTCCCCCATTAGGCTGTATGTTTACTCAAATAGACTTTGATTATATTTATAGGTTGAAGTCAGGTGGGATTTAGATTTTATTTATTTATTTATTTATTTATTTATTTGTAGTATGTGGGTAGTTCCCTGGCTGGGAATCGAACCCAGGTCGCAGCATTGACAGCGCCAGCGCCAAAGCCTTAAGCCACTACACCACCAGGGAACTCCCGGGATTTAGATTTTCTTGACCTTTTCTGTTTCAAAGTGAGCGCATACTTAACTCTACATTAAAAGTTACACTAAATATTTAACTATCAAATTACAAAGAATTCCTGAGAGGGCTTTTTCCTATTTAAAAAACAAAAATGGAAAATAATACTTTTTGTTAACTGTAATGGAATTGTGTTCTTGGGTCCACACTTTTGTGCATGACTGGTTTTTAAAAACTAGACTGAACTGTTTAATCAAATTCAAACCCCATTGTGGCCTCTTAATAGTACACCTAAGTTTTGGTAGATGGGGAAACTTCATCTTGTAGGATTTCAGTAGTTCAGTAGATCCATTAGTCTTCTGTTCTTTTTTAACTATTTCTTACTTTAAAAATAGTTGTCAGAAAGAAATGTTCATGTTTATTGATGTAGGCATTATTTTAGACATGTCATTTTATTAAGTTTTACTTTTGTATATGTTCTTTGGTGTGTTTGAGGGGAGAGGGCCAGAGGGAGATTTTTTTGAGTGGGTAAAGATGATCGGGTAGTGTTCAAAGACTTGTATGGGGCCACTTTATGTTCTATAAAATGACATTTGTAGACTCAGAGTTAAATCAGATTGCTTCTAGGAAGTGAAATCAATCTTAGAAGGTTACTTTGCATTTTGGTTGCCAATCTGGTGTCTCCTGATCACACCATGACATTGGTCATATCATTTGCAATAAATAAAAAATATTTTATTCTTGCAATTTATTTTATTAAATAGTTTTGTCCTCTGCTTTATTGCATATCTTTTAACAGAAGAAGTTGAAAATGTTAATATATTTAATGTGGCTAAAAATAATAGGATACAAAATTATAATTTATTATGGACAGATCTTGAAAGAGCAGATTTGAGACAAATGATAATAATTAAATAGAAAAAATAGTTTTCTTTTGTGTGTCCACATTTGTGAAAGAATGAACTGGTTTCGGTTTTTATTTTTGTTTTTGTTTTATTTCTTTTGGATTATTTATTTATTTATTTATTTAGAGAAATATTAGAACTTAAAGGAACCATGAAATATTCATCCAATGCCTTTCTACCTTTAGATGGCATAGTCCTTGGTATGTATGAAATGTTTTTCTGTCATTACACTGCAAAAGGAATCTAATTCCTTAGTAAAACTAGGCTCCCCATTCCTCTTTGGGTGTATAAATTGTACTGCTTGGCAGCTTTGTAGTTGAAATATAGTTGGCTGATTTTAATTTACTGATTATCACTTAATTTTTCTTATGTGTATGTAGGCTTAGTCAGGTTGCATTATATTCTTTAGCAGTGGATTTTATAATTCAGAAAATTTTGATGGATTCATTTGCACAGTTTGAATGTGAAATGTTAGTGAGCACATAAGGTAAATGCATTTCTCTTTATCTGTACTGTTACACAAGCCATTGTAGGTATAGGCCATGCATATTATTCAGATAAATACAGAGGTGTATTTATTCAAGAAAACTGACCAAGGTAAAGGAGACTCAAGAGTATTTTCGATTTCTAGATTGTTACCAGCCCTCTTCATTTGGGCATTTTGGAGGAGCTCCCTGATAAAACCAACTTTTTCTGACAGTGATAAGTAAGGTTTTTGAGAGGAGTTGTGAACAGAAAGCCCAAACCTCCTGTAATAATAAAATTGTAGACCTGTGCATCTTGTAAGTTAGTTAGGTCATTGTAAGTTTGAAGATTCTTTGGTAGTCCAAAAAAATTTTAGTGGTTGTGTGGTATTTTTTGGTTTTTGTTTTTTTCTTTGACAGTGACAGAAAAATCTGGTAGCAGTTATTTTGAGAAGGGATCTCCCATGTCTAATGTAAACACAATTTTTATGCTAACTAGTCTTCCAAGAGAATAGACCATCTTATATTTTCACCGTGTTTTGGAGTTACCAAGTATATGCTTATATTGTTTATTTGATGAGAAAGGAAATAGAGGTTTAGATAAGTGATTCATCCAAGATTATGTAGCTGCGTAAATGTGAAGGAGCTGGATAGAATTCAGGTCTTTTACTTTTGACCTATTTCTGTTACATCTAATACAACCTAATGTAATATAAATCTGTCTGTCATGACAGACTGGATTATGAACCTCTACCTCAATATTCTAATTGTAACCAAATCTTAATTCTTTTTTTTAAAATCCACTCCCCCCTTAATTCATTTTAAGATAGTTTAGGGGAACCATGAGAGATTTCATTTATGAACAATTCCTTTCATATTTGAGTTTAATTCCTATGGTTTTTTGTTTTCAGGGTAATTTTTACAATGAGAAAATTTCTGAAAATAAGGTATAAAAATTTTTTTCACTATTGTGTATATAAAAAGACTCAGGTTTGAAGAAAAAGACCCTTTTGTCAGAATTTGGTGTGACTGCCTGTTTTATCAAAAGGTTTTCCTAGTAAATATTAGGAAAGGAAATTTAACTTTTAAAACATTTTGGTTTTTGTGTTTCCTTCATGTGGATTTTTAGTGTCCATTTTGTGTATCAAGACTATCCTAGTGCACGTTTAGTGCTTCTTCCCTTTTCCCCACTAATGATTTTTCAGATATTTCACCCAAATATGGCTAACCAGTTAGCTTTGGTCTCTTTAGACTTATTTCATTTCCTCTGTAATTCATTAGGTTGAAGGTTATGGTTTTTCTGTGAACCTGAAGGTGTCCTAATAGTGTTACTAGACATTATCCATCTGGAGTCTAGACATAACCTACTTATAATTAAGGCTATTATCTGATGGAATTATAGGGTTTGCCATTGCTTCCATATTCATGTTTATTCATAGAAAAAATTAGGAGTCAGATTTGTTTCTGATTTTTTTTTTTGAGAGTAACTTAGTACAGGGTTCACTTAAGCATTACATCAACAGAATTCTTCACTGTTATAAAAGTTACATAAATTAAGTTAATTTTGTCTCAGATACTTGCTTTAAAGTATTTCTTTATGGGGCATGAGTTGTGAGGATTTTATCTGAAGCTCTCATTTCTATATATTCACTTGGGTTGAAAATTTAAAACTGAGAGTCTAGTATCTTGAGTCAGGAAATTGGTAGATATCACTGATAATCTGTACTTAATGAACAAACCTTAATTAATTTTCAGAACATAAGATGTAGCTTTACCATAGTTTCTTCTTTTTTCTGGATTCATTTGAAAGTAGCTTTTAATTCTGAGAATTTCAGGAATTGTTTTATAAATATGTACTATGTTTAGAAATTTTAAATATGGAAGGGGAAATTTATAATATCTTTATCTGCTTATGTAAAAAAACTAGCCAGTCTGTTGTGGAATCAGGGTATGCAGTCACGTCCAGCACCAGTAGCAGTGTGTGTTGCTGCCTGGCTAGACCTAAGATGGTTCAGTTTTTGAGTAAAAATTGATCTCAGTTATTTTAGATTATAGATATTTTTAGACATTTACAAAAATTTTATTTTAAACTGACTGCAATGATTGTTTCTTGAGGTCTGTGCCTTCTGTTCTATATATAGTATATTATCATCTTCAAAGTGGGTCTGTTTAAAATTTCTTCTTACCTTAGAACACACCAGAGTCTGGAAATGGTACTATGAAGTTGATGGATTACAGTAGACTCACATTTCTTTTCTTTTCTTTTGTTTTTCTTTTGTTTTGGGTAGTTCCCTGACTGGGAATCGAACCCAGGCCCACATTCCTTTTACTGGTGTTAGGGAACAGTTTGAGTGTTCATGTTGATGGGAATTGATAACCACACTGGTAAGATGATGACCAGACCAAGATTGTTAATTATTAGAGTTGCACTTCTCCAAAGCCAGTCATATTCAGGTGCCCAAACTCAAGAATGTAGATACCTATTAAAGACAATAGCTCATGCCCATTGCTTTTGCAGCTATATCAATTTGACATCTTGTATTAGATTTTGCTTCCTGATCAAGATAATTGAAAATCACTTTTTAATGAATAGAACAATGTAAGAATAAGTAGCATGCCTGTGATAATAGGAATGCCAGAGCAGAAAAATTATTTGATAATTTGATTTCTCATTCTTTGAAAATTTAACCATCAGTATCCACTAATTAACATTTGACTAGATTTATTTTCATTGTTTCTTTATACTTTTATATTTCCCGATAATTACAATTAATACATGGCTTGTTCCTTTTTACAGTAAACTAAAAACAGTAAACAATGGTCCATAGTCCTAGTTCCTAGGAAGGTATTGTTAATATTTTGTATATTTCCTTCTGAATGACTCTTTGAGATTGTTGTGTCAGTTCCTTATTGAGGGAATGGACGGCAGCCTAAGAGGGAAGGGCTAGTACTGTGCCTCTCATAATGCAAGTTCAGAAAGTTTAACTACATTAAGCATTTGATTGACTCATAAATTAAATGGCTCTTTTTGTCACTTGAAGACTTGCAGTTCGTTCATTTGAGCTTACAAGGAACAAAATTCTGTTGAAATAAGTGATGAAAATTATTATGGCTCTTCTTTTAACAGGTATTTGTTTGCTTATGGAAAGGTTGTAAAGTATATAACACTCCGTCAACAAGTCAGAGTTGGTTACAGAGGCATATGCTGACACACAGTGGAGACAAACCATTTAAGGTAAGTAAATGTATGTGATAATTTTTTCTTTTTAAGTTCCACTTAAGTTAACAAGGTTCTTAATGGGAATACTTTTGTCATTTAAAAAAAATCTTAACCATTTGTTTTAACATTCCAGTAGATGCATGAAATTTAGAAAATAGAGGGGCAAAGATAATTCAAATTTTAAAATTTGTAGAACAGAAAAATGTCTCTGAGAATAAGGTCTTAAATAGTGGGCAGACCAATGACTTGAATGTGTAACTTTCATATTGGCTGTTGTTAATACCTTGTGCTCAATTGTTTTTCTGCTGTTACAGCTTTCAGCCTTTTTATTAGCAAACAGCATTGATTATATGAAAAATGAAATTGCAGAATAGTAAGGGACTTAGTTCCTTTCACTCAATTTTGGGGTATATTACTGAGCTTAGTTGTAAATTACTGTGTCCAGTAGATGTATTCAGGGAAATTTGTATGAAGAACAAGTTTTAGTAAAACCATTTTTCATTCATCTTTATTAAAAATGAAAATATTTTGGTTTGTAATTAGGGAAGACATATACCATAGAAATGAAAAGTTTTGTGTTTAAAGAAGTTTAATAGTTGTTAAATCCATAATATTTACTGGTGTATAAATACTGTGCCAGAAACTTCCCTTGGGTTTTATTACAGAAGGATATAATTCTTGTGAGTTGTTTTTTTAAAATCAGAATATTTTTTGAAAAGACAATCTTTAACAAGTTTTTAAAGCATAAAAAGAAATAATTTACATTGAGACATCTTGCTGTCTTTCTTGTTCCCTTACTCCCTCCCAATAAGGTAACCACTGTTAGTAGTTTCTAGTGAATTCTAAACCAGTAAACTGTATGCCATCTGTACTTCACTTTTTAAAATAAGCTTTCTGTTGTAGAGCAGTTTGAAATTTACAGAAAATCTGCGTATAGCTGTTGACTTCCAAAAACATAACTACAATTGGCTCTTGATATTTCCGGGGAACTGGTTTCAGGACTCCCCAGGATACCAAAATCCACAGCTGATCAAGTCCCTTATAAAAATGCTGTAGTCTAACGCATACAATTAGTCCAGCCCTCTGTATCCACATCCATGGATTCCAACTGTGCATCAAAATTACTGTTTTATTAATAAATCTGCAGTTGGTTGAACTGCGATGCAAAACCCATGGATATAGAGTGCTGACTATGGAAAAATGCCTGTCTGTAAATGGACTTGTGCCGTTCAGACTTACGTTGTACAAGGGCCACTCTACTGTAATAGGGGCTGGGAAAGAGTACTAGAGGTTGAGTGGGAGTTGACTCTGGGTAAGAGGAAGTGGTAAGGTGATGATGTTTGAGGTGAGCCTCTTACTAAATTTTTGAAAGACTTTTTTTAGTTATAGCAATGTATAATAAAGTTTCTAAAGTACACTTTAGTGTTCCAACAGTTTAAAGATTTGTTTCATAATGTATGCATCTTGTACTCATATAACCAACCACTCCAGTGAAGAATTTTCAGTAAAACAAAATTTCCTAGTAATTTCCCTTTCTAGTCTACACTTCTTCTGTCCTCTACTTCTCTCCCCAGGCCATATTATGATTTCTGTCATCCTGGCCTAGTTGTATGAACTCTTGTGCCTGGCTTATCTCACTCAACCCAATAGCAGTGAGATTTTTCCTTATTGTGTATACTAGTAATCCGCCCCCCCCCCCCCCTTTTTTTTTTTTTTTTTTTTTTTTTTAATGTGGGTAGTTTCTTGACTGGAAATCGAACCCAGGCCACAGTGTTGACAGCACTGAAACCTAGCCACTATACACCACTAGGGAACTCCACTAGTAATCCTTTTAAAATTGCTGTGTAGTAGTCAGTTGTATAGATAAACCATAGTTAATCCATTCTAATGCCAGTGGGCATTTGGGTTGTTTTCAGTCTTTGGCTGTTATTAATCAGGCTACCCTGTGCACTTCTTTCACGTGTCTTCTGATTGCACACATGTAATGCATTTCTCTTGGCTGTATACCTTTGGAATTGCTGAGTCTGGAATAGGGCATTTTTAGCTTTTAGAAACTACCAAACTCTTCTCCAAATTGGTTATACTATTTTCCATTTCCAGCATCATCAACTGAATGTTTTAGTTGCTCTGTATTATGGTACTATCAGCCTTTTTATTTTAGCCCTTCTGGTGAAATGGGTAGTGGTACCTCACTGTGAGTAATGATGCTGAACACATTTTCATGTACTTGTGGCTATTTGATTTTCCTATCTTGATGAAGTGCCTATTCAAACATTCTCTTACTTTATTAAATGGTTTGTCTTTTATTATTATGTAAAAAATTTTATGTATTTTGGAAACAATTTCCTTTCAGATATATGTATTGCAAAAACCTTTTCCAGTCTGCTTTTGGTTATTCGTTTTACCTTTCCTAATGGAATCTTTTAAAGAACAGTTTTTAATTTTTGTGAAATCTAATTTATCAACTTTTCTTTTTATGATTAGTGCTTAAAAAAAATCTGTGCCTGCTCTCAGTATATGAAGATGAGGAAGGTTTTGTTTTGTGGTGAAAGGGAGATCACTTCAGGTATATATGTATTTTAAGTACAATTTACATACCATACAATTTGCCACCTGTACAATTCAGTAGTTTTTAGTGTACTCACAGTGTTGTGCAGCCATCGCCCTATCTAATTATAGAAATATGTGCTTTTGAGAGGAAGCATAAAAGAATATAGTAAGTAGACTAGGGAATAGCATGTAGTTTCTCTATATAGGCAATACTTTATGGTGATAATTTGAAAATATTTTAAATATTTCTGACTCGTAAGCTTGAATTCTGTATAAATTACATGTAAAAGCAATTGGTTGCAAAATTTTTCTCATACTGACTATTTTAGTATTTGTTAACAAACAAGGTAAAGTGTAGGAGTCAGAATCATCATTAGCAAAAGACTTGAATAACACTGCTTTGTGCCTTGCACGTACATACGCATTTTATTGCATTACATATTTTAACTAACCTTTACAACAGTTCTTTGAGATAATTACTGTTGTTTCCCTCATTTTGTAGATGAATAAACAGATAAGAGATATGCAGTCACTGGCAGATGAGGACTTTAGAGGCAGTATTAATCTAGCTCTGCGTCCTTAACCACATGTGCTCTAATGCCTTTCAATAATTTATAATGCAGAACAGCTCCTGTGCAAATATGTATTGTATATTGTCTTTTCATTACTGTTGTCGTGTCTTAACTGTATCCATCTGGAATTCATTTATTCTAAGGAGTTTGCATTGTAATTTTTTGCCCTTTGTACTTATAGTATGCTCAAGCATTTGCTAAAAGGTTCAGTATTATTCATGTCTTAAAAAAATCAGTGTGGCTGCTCTGTAGTTAGTGCTTTGTGTGTGGGATAATTGCTAAAATAATTTTGATGATGAATTTTTAAAAATTTTAAACTGTCTTTACTAAAAACATTTAAAATTATTCTTTCCATTGAAGCCTAGAAAAGAAAAGGAATGGAAACTAGGGAAAGAAAGACCTGGCATAGTACTCGGTGTTGCCTGTCTATGACAGACCTTGGAAGTTCATAGCCAGCAAAGCTTTTTCTTAATTTGTGGTATTAACTGCTATCATTATTTTGATGCTTATATAATACAGATTTTACTCTCATGGCTTCTGGGGCAACTGTCTAAAGATTTGGGTGGTAAGGGTCTCCTTTTCCATTAGTGTGTTGGTAATGCCAAAGGCTAGAAACTGGCAGTCAGTAATATCTAATCAACTTGATAAAGAAAATGAAAGGCATGTATGTATCATTTATGTTTAAGCCTATTTCTGTGATCCTTAAATTTATTTGTCTTATGCCTGATGATAGGAAGATAGGTAGTGTCATAAAAATAATTGATCATGTCAGCTTGTTAGGAAATTTTAGTTTTGTAAAACCATACTCCTAAAACACAAATATAGTTTCTTTGTCAAGGTTTTTATACTATACTCTGATAATTAAAGTATATGATTATTCCTAGGTAAGCCCAGTCGTGTGTGTGTACACACATACACACCTCTGCTTTGCGTGTACATTTTGAGTGTGGAAGGGGAGTTGGCTGCTGGCATTTTGTTAAACATAGTGAAACTATTTAATTATTAAAAATTTGGAAAACATTACATGTGTTCATAATACTGGAATTTTGGGATTCTTTTAACAATTCTCTTCTCTTTTTGTAATTGTGATTCTGATTCTTGTTAGTCATCTGGTATTAAGCTATATTATCATGGCTGAGTGTTTCAACCCCACTTCACTTAGAAATATTTGAATTAACTGAAGAAAATAAGTTATGTACAGCATATCTGGCTATTGGTTTGATTTCCTTTTTCTTTATTGCCAATATGGCAGTGGTTTGTCTGGATAAATTTGTATGTATGTATTCGAAATTGTACAGTTGTACTTTTCAGATAAGCTCAGTCGTTTTACTTTCTTTACTACTCTGGTATTTCTGTTTTCTTCAGACACAGTATTTATAGTCATTTAGTTGTTTTGGGTCAGTTTATTTGTTGTAACTTTTACTCCTTAACCAGTCCTCTAGCTCAACATGATTGGCTCTGTTCATAATATTAACATATTCAAATAACTTATTGTTAGTAGTACTTGGGAAGCTTAGACTTTCTTTCAAGTCTGATATATGAAACAGCCAGTCTTTTTATATGTTTTGAACCAAGAACCTAGCCTGGAAGGTTGATAAAGAGAAAAGAAATTTTATCAAACCATTATATACTTACTATAAGGTAATTTATAGTTTTGTATATAGACAAATTCTGGTAATTTGTTACAGGACACAGTGATTGATAATAATGTTATATCATTCACTGTCATGAGTGATAAAATAATTTCCTTCTTCAGTTCCTTTATGATCTGTTTTATAATGGTTAATATTAATGATTTCAAAATCTTTTACCTGTTTTCAGCTTTATTGAGGTGTAATTGACAGATAAAATTGTAAGATATTTAAAGTGTACATTGTGATTTGATATGCATATACAATTGTGAAAGCATTCCCTTCATTTACTTAACATATTCATCACAACACACACATACACACATATACACTTCAGTGAGAATCTCTTGCTTTTCAACATTCTTTGAATAATACAAAGCTTTAAACAGCCTGTTTTGCTCTCTTTCTTTTCTTTTTTTAACTTAGATAATTATTTACTTTCCCACATCACCTTTCATCAACAAATCTTCTGTCTCCTCAGGAAAACACAGCACTTTTGAGTGACTATTACAACCCATGGAGAACTTCAGTCCTTCGTCATGGTGTCTGCTATCTCCCTCAGTTCCTTTTTGTCATTTTGTATTCCCACGTGTGTCTGTTTGAAGCTTCCATGTTCCTAGCCTTGACAGCCAAGTTTTAGGAGACTCTCGTTGACTGGAGATGGTACAATTTGAGTATAAATAAGGGTAATAGCTGCAATGATCATAATGATATTAAAAAAGAAAAAAATGACCCCCACCCTCAGGAAAAAATGAGAAAAAGAAAAACTAATTGGTCATTGTTAGAGAATGGTAGGGATCTCATTATTTGGAAAGCTGGTTAGAATCAAAAGAGGTTCTTCCTTTACTATATGAACTGTGCCACTGGATATCCAAGGCCTGGTGCCTGAATTGCATTAAAGAGCAATTAAATGAGAATCTCTGGGGCATGTTACCATGTTTGCTTTATTTAAAAAGATCTTTGACAAAGAACTGCATGACATCACTTATATACGGAATATAAAAACTGTAAGCAATAAAGAAAAAAGATATGAACAAACAAACAAATAACCCATGGACATAATAGTTTAATGTTATTTGGGGACGAGGGAGATGGGAAGGGGAGAAAGGGGAGGGGGGTAGAGGAGGGAGGGGAAGCTAGATATAGGTTGATGGAAAGAGAAGTCACAATAGGTGGTGAAATTATTATACAACAAGTTGACAATGCACTGTGGAATTGTATGCCTGAAACCTATGTAATTCTTGCTAACAGATGTCAACCCCAAAAAGTCTATATCAATAAAAATGAATTTAAAAAAAAAAATAAAAAGATCTTTGAGGTGAATTCATTAAGCACCCAGGCTTAAGAAACTGTATTCTGCAAGATATTTCTCTTACTGGGGTGGGGCTTATAGGAGAAATCACTTAGTGTATCATTAGGTGAACTAATAATGATAAACAACTGATATAAATATTTCTCTGGTATATCCGGTTACCAATTTCAATGCTCATTGAAAGAGGTGAAAAAAAAAACAACAGAGAAAGATCTATGCTATGTTTACTAAGTGCATGCTACGTATGGGATTTTTATTAACTTCTACTCTCTTTAGGCCTCCTTGAAATGCACCACCTTGCCTGTTCTTCATCCCCCTTCACTCCTCCCAAACGCCTTGACTGCTCCTTCTAGGTTGCTTTGCTGGCCTCTGCTCACCCTGACTTCTGAATGTTGAATATTGAAGAGTGCTCTCTTCTCTTAAACGTTCTCACTCTAGTTGTTCTCATCTAGTCCTTTGGTTTATATACTATTTATATTCTGATTACTCCTAGATGTTACCTCTAGTCCTAATAACTTTCCTTCTAGGTTTCCAGAGTAGAATATTGACCTTGGATGTCTAAGAGAGCATTTTGAACTTAACATACAAATCTTAAGGTTTTTTCTATTCCAAACATGGTTTTACTTGAGATTCAGTAAATCATAAGATTATCCGTTCAATTACTCTCGCTTGAAGATCCTGTATTATTTTACTATTTATTTTGGCAATTCTTGATTGCTCTCTCAACTTTTATACTCTTAAGTGCATTAGCAAATCCTCCAATTGGCCTAAAGTATATTTTGAATATGATTACTACTTTTTGCCCTACTCTCTTATCCCCAGTTCATCTTCTGTGATTCTTTTTAGTCTCTCTACTATTTGAAATCCTCTTTACTCTCTCCAAATTGAAATTTACATTTCTTAACATGATATAGTAATGTCTTTGTACCTCATGTTTACCTGATTCTGTATTCTCATTTGTTCATTTTCTATACCTTTCTAGGAAATCCTAGCCATACTATTCCATTTGTAGTTCTCAAAAGGATCACACTTCACCTTCACTGTGGTTTTGAATAGGATGTGCTTTTTGCCTGAGATTTTGAATAGCTTTTTATTTTGGAAAATTGAGATTTACAGAAAAATTGCAGACATATAATACAGAGAGCCTTCCTGTACCTTCACCCAGTTTGTTTCCCCTGATGTTATCATCCCATGTTCCTGTGTGTCAAAGCTAAGAGACCAACACTTCTGCTTGGAACTTTTGTTCTCTTTTAGATAAATACTATCATTTATTTCTTCTGTGAAACTTGTTTTCTGCTTTATGTTTCAATAGCCCTTTGTAGATTTTCTTAGCGCTTCTGGGAACATAAATAAGAATAAAACAGTCTTAGTACTAGCAAAGACAGTCTTAATAATGCTTCATTTAAACAAAACTTGTTTGGAAAAAAAAAACAAAGCAATATGTCCATGTTTGAAATTTTAGAATTAACTACTTGACGATAGTGGTATCCAACATAGATAGTATTTCAGTGGAGTTGGGAGATAGGACATTTAAAACATTCAATGTCCAACAACCTTTTTTTTTTCTAATTGCTGAAACAGGGTGCCTAATTCATCAGAACACTGATGGTTGCTTGAATCTCGACATTGTTATTTATGCGGGTGAAAACGAGTATTTGTACAGTAGAATCGCACTCAGCAACATGAAATACTCATGCTAAGAGGAATGAAGATACTATGGCTATTTGAGGCAACAGCAGATTTGTCTCATCTTTTCTCTGATAATACATTTAATCAGTAGAATATTGATTAGATGATGCGTAAAATCACTTCTTTAGGGTAAAAGAAATGTGCTTTCACACATGTGATTGTGATTCTACTATATTTTTAATAAAAGTACTTTTTGTCACTCTAAATTTTCATTATATATTCGTATTTTCTTTTACATTTAGGTTCTTGATTGATGAAAGATCAAAATCAAAGTTAAAATTATTTTTTATTAGAATTCTTATTATTGATTTTATCTTCAGAACATTGAATCATTGCTGATTAAAATAAACTTGGAGTATTTACTTTCAGTTCTAGGTGCTACCAGGGCCTAATCTTTGCAGTATTGAGGGATCTCAGGAGCAAATAAATTCATCAATCTACCGGGGACCCTTAAAATTAAGGACAATCCTGGTTGAATTGTATCTCAGATCCCTGTGAATTTAAAACTTGAGGGCTTTGATCTGAACTGTTATTGTTATCTCTGCCTTTTAATTGTAGTCAAGTAGCTGTTATAATTTTTGAAATATGGAGTTTTTTAACAGATTTGTTTGAATAACCAGTATTAAACTGGGAACCCAAGGGCAAAGACTTATTTATATTATGTTCTTTGAAGTACCTAAAACATTGGCTACAAAGGATGATTGTTTAATGTATGTTTTTAGTGTAGGTATTAGGAAATAAAATGATGGTATCTTCTTGGAAAGTAAGAAAAGTAAGTATTGTAATGGCTTATTCTGTGGCAGTACTGTGTAATAGAACTACATGGGAACCAAATAGGTCATTTAAAAAATGTTCCACTGCTACAGTAAAATTATTGAAACAGGTGAAAATAATTTATTTTTTTAATTTAATCTATTGTTATTTCAACATCTAATCAGTATACAAAATTGATTAATTGTTCTGTTACTAAATCTTCCAAATTCGGTGTGTATTTTATAGCCACATTTGAAGTGCTTGATAGTTACAGGTGTCTAAGGCTAAAAGGTATTGGACAGTGAAAAACTAACCCATTTGAGTAATTCTACTTAAAGCACTCTCAATTCAGATGCTAAACACTTTTATCTGTATTTAGATTTCACAAAATTTGTAGTTGCAGAAATACATTCACGTACCAAAGTTCTTCCAAACATACTTAGAAGTTTTTCGATAAAGCGTCCTGTTTTAAATTAAAAATGAAAATGGTTATTAAGAAAATAATATATAAAAACCACAATGAGATACCACTTCTTACTAGGATAATTTTAATAAAATAAACCTGTTGGTAAGGATATGGAGCTGATAATTATACCACATTGTGAATATATTATCAGTAAATTTTTAATGTGGTATGATGCATGACTTTAGCTCAGTAAGTCATAAACATTAATTTAAGTAAAATAAAAAGTTTGGTTTCTTAGTTATAGTGGCTTTGCTTAAAGTGATAGGTAGGTAGTGGTATTTGGCTAGTGGCTCTTGTAGTGGATGGTGTTCTGGGGCGATATGGTAATCTGCAGAAAGTGGAAACTTTAAAAAGCCTTATTCTTTCTCGATACTCAAAATATATGTAGTAAATCTTGAAATTCTAAGAATTCAGTAACCATTAAATGCTAAATTTAGAGTTTGTAGCTGAACATTCTTGATGCATGCTTTCTGAATACCACACTGTTGATAGGGTTGTAAGAAATAAATGAAATATTAATTTTAAAGTACTAGAAATGACTAATTGCTGCTTTTCTAGGTTTCCATAGCACTCTCTGCCTTACCCCTGAATGTAGTCCTTTGAAGTTGTCACTTTGTATGTATGTCTTGCTGATCACAAGTAAGAACTTTTAGGATGAGAGCTATGTCTTAGCCATCCTATTCTTCCAGAAGTTTGCATAGTACTCGACATAGAGAATAAATAAGTATGAATAAAATTTTGAATCATCCTCTGCTTCATAGTGTGCACTCTAGGATGGGCAAAGATTTTTATTAGCACTGTTGAGTGCCATTAGAACTCATAAAATTTTCTCATGTATATCAAAATAATGAGTAATTTTTAATGGTGGTATATAAGGAACTTGCTGTAAAGTGTTTCAGCCAGCGTTGGTTTT
This sequence comes from Lyroderma lyra, assembly GCA_004026885.1. Classification (NCBI taxonomy): domain Eukaryota; kingdom Metazoa; phylum Chordata; class Mammalia; order Chiroptera; family Megadermatidae; genus Lyroderma; species Lyroderma lyra. Next base: position 8,894 of record PVJL010009760.1, on the reverse strand, counting down.
ATGAGAATCTAAGCAGTTTGGCTGTGCTGGTATATTTAGAAATATACCTATGATTTATAAGATGCTTCTGGTTATATATATTCTTAAATATCTCTACACATGGAATGGGAGTGTGAGCCTCTACAGATTTAGATTTAGAGAGATTTTGTGAGTAAAGTTAGGATCTCTACTAATAGCGGGTTGTGTTGTGTTTTTAGAAGTTTAAAATGAAAGAGGTGCCTGGAATAAAACAAAAGAGCCCAGAATCACGCAGATTTTTTTGTGGTATTATCTAATTAATATAAGTTGAACCATCTAGGAATAACGTGGAGGATGCAACTGGTACTAAAAATGACAACTTTGCATGGTTGGAGTTTGTTTGTCAAGTCAGAAACTAACAGGATAATAGAAAAGCCACCAGCAATCAGGCTGTGGATTTTGTGTTTTAGGATCATTTTGGAAAATGGTATTTATTTTAATTAGCACTCATTTGTTAGAAATTTGCAAATATTATTTCCTAAGATCTAACTAAAATCACACACTTGTACGACTTGTGTATTATAATCTTAGTGATAGCTAAACATTCTGCATTCATTTTGGTGTAGTTAACCTTTTGTTTTCTCAATCGTGGAAGTACAGAAGGCTAAAGAGGCATTATTTAATGGAATTTATAGAGGGTTGCATAATGCCAATCTTGAGCATAAGTCTTCTCTTAGAGGCAAGATCTAATAGTTTAAATCAATATTATTGTATTTCTTTTCTGTCTATTAGAACAAGTAGGGAGGCTGCTGAAGGTTTGTAATAGCATATTATTGTAAGATAAAATTTTAAAAATCAAGGAATTAATGTATTTGTCAGGATAACTAATTCTTTGATAATAAAAACAATTTATTGCTCCTCTTTAAAGTGATTAATTCAAAACCAGATTTTTCCAGAAGAGGTTCCCACTATTTTTGTCTTGCAGATAGTGAGAAGAGCAGTAAACTGGGGAGTCCTGAAACTTGAATTTTATTTTCCAGCTCTGCCATGGCCCAATGTGTATTATTTGAGCAACTTATAAAATGAAAAGTTCTTATTTTCTGGAATTAGTTCTATAGTGTTATACTGATTTACCTCTGAAAATACGAAATACTCATTCGTATTACGCTGGTTCCCTATACAGCATCCCTGACATCGTTTTTTATTTTCCTTTAGTGTGTTGTTGGTGGCTGCAATGCCAGCTTTGCTTCTCAGGGAGGGCTAGCTCGCCATGTACCCACACACTTCAGTCAACAGAACTCCTCAAAAGTTTCTAGCCAGCCAAAGGCCAAAGAAGAATCTCCTTCTAAAGCTGGAATAAACAAAAGGAGGAAATTAAAGAACAAAAGACGACGCTCATTACGTAAGTGTTTCACTGAAAATCTCTGTTATTACAGTCCTTTGTTTATATCTTGGGCATTCATGCAAATTCAGTTTTTTACCTTTCTTCAAGTCTGCTTATCTGTTTCCATTAACAGCAATAAACAGGATACTTGGAACCACGTGAGAATTCAGTGATATTTTATCCATAGTAGCTAAGGGAGTGTAAGTATATAGGCCTTAAATTACCAACTCTATATAGAATTAGAGAACTACTTTGATTCTGTTCTAAATTAAGAAAAATTTAAATATGGTATTGTGGTGTTTCTAATAATATTAGAAAAATTGAACATGTTAGAAGTAAAAATCCAGTAAAAATTAAGTAACATACCTGTTCTAAAGCGATGTGTGTCAATAGCAAAATTATTTACAGTTCTTTTAGCACTTAACTTTTGTAACATATGTACAATTATGTGCTTAGTTGTCATATTAGGAGATGTAGAGGTATATTCAGGTTAGAACACAGCTAGGTGATAAGGCTTGTAAATGTTGGGAACAAGAATTAACTTCGCAATCCCAGAACCTAGCTCCATGCCTGGTTCTAGTGTAACCTGGCTAATATATCCTGAATCAAGACATGATTGAGTGAAGCTGTCATTGAAAAGGGAGGAGGCCACTACAAGGGTGAACTAGAAAGAAAAAAAAAATGTCATCTTACCCTTTCTCTTGGGCTTTTTTGTTGTCGATGCTTTGTTTTATCGTTGTTGAGTCGTACTAGTTCTTTGTTTTTTTGTTTTATTTTGGTAGTTCCCTGGCTGGGACTTGAACCCAGGCCACGGTGTTGAGAATGCCAAAGCATAGCCACTATACCACCAGGGAAAACCTCCTAGTTCTTTATTTATTTTTTATATTAGACCCTTATCAGATGCATTTTTTGCAAGTATTTTCTCCCATTCGGTTGGCTTTTTGTGTTGTTGATGGCTTCTTTTGCTTTGCAGAAACTTTTTAGTTTGATATAGTCCCATTCATTTACTTTTGCTTTTACTTCCCTTGCCTTTGAGGTAACATTCATAAATTCCTTTCTGAACTCAAGGCCCATAAATTGTGACTTAGTAAGGCATTTTTCATATGCATTTATTACTTAATCGTAATCTGCAGCTGTTTTATCTCCATCTCACAAAGGAAACTGGCTAAGGTAGATTAAACAGTTTACCCCAAATCACACAGCTGAAAACTGGTGGGGTTGGGAGTTAAAATGAATTTTGGGTGGACTTACTGGCATTCACAAATGTATTTATAATTTTTAGAAGTTATTTATAATTGAGAAAATACTTGTCAAAACCCCCTAAATAATATTACCACTTTGTCAGAATTGGAAAATTTTTTATTATTAATACATACTAATACAGAATGTTCATGAAATATATTCCATATGTTTGGCTGTGGTAATTGAGGTTCTCAATGTGGTACACAGATGGAGATGTTCATCAGATTGTTGAAAATGCAGGACTAGCACTCAGGAGAAATACTGGAATAAAATAAAAAATTATATGAAAAAATTAGTAGCTAAAATGTGGAATCATGAGGTCTGAAATTAGAACCTCACATCCCAAGGGGTTGAATTAACCCACATTTGTTCATTTGTTGAAATTCTGCTTTTGTACATCCTTATCTTGTCAGCTAGGGTTCATATTTTGAAAACAAAATCTTGCATTTAAACACTAGATTGATATTTGTTGTTTCAGTCTTACTGTATATGTTTGTGTAAAACACTATTTGGCGACTTATATTTCTCTAAATATTCTTTATCACTTTGTATTGTATTTTAGCACGACCACATGATTTCTTCGATGCACAAACACTGGATGCGATAAGACATCGAGCCATATGCTTTAACCTCTCAGCTCATATAGAAAGTTTAGGAAAGGGACACAGTGTTGTTTTTCATAGTACTGTAAGTATTTGATTTTTTTTCTTCAAATTATCTATAGGTTTGTAAGAACATGTATAAGTATTTCCCACAAATTGACTTTAATGGCTAAATTTAATATTTTAGCCGTTAATTTGAACTATTTAGGAACATTAGGTTGGCCTTTTGGTGGGCTACTAGGCATATGAAGATCTGGCTCTGACCTTAGTAAACTTAGGTTTCTTTTCTGACCTCTGGTTTCTGCATTTGTAAAATTACAACATTAGACTCCCTTTAACTCATCTCCCTATGTGCTGTATGTCCCTCTCTCACCCCCAAAACACACATCTAAAGTTTGTGTTCAATGGAAAAATAAGATAATAATGGCCATCAAATTAAACCTTTGTGAAGGAGGGGCTTCTTAATCTGTTTTGTTCACTGATGTATCCCAAGTGTTTAGAATTGTCCCTGACACATATAGGCACTCAGTGTATTTGTTGAATGATTACATTGCTCAACTTAGAAAAAGAAAAGTATCAAATTTTAAAAAGCAATACATAGTTTATTTTTGGTCAACTAGGAATTAATAGAGAGTTTTTCTTCCGATGCCTTTTGCCATTTTTATTGTCCAATCATCTTTAAATAGTTGTAGTTTGGGGAAGGTAAGATCTAGAGGTAAAACTTAGACAAGATTGTAGATTATTTGAATCCTTGGAAAAAGAGATTGTTCAATTTTGGTTGTTGAACTATAAAGTATACTAAATTAAAGGGTTTTTTTTTCTATCTCAATTAAAATGCACAATAATTTAAATGCAAAAGGTCAATGTTGATAAAGTATTTCTACAGGTTTGAATGTATTTTTTCCATCTTCTGTAGTAGTGAAGCTTTCTTGCATTTTAACTTTTTCTTATATGTATACTTCAAACTCAGAATTCCCAATTTGATTTTGATTCCCAATATTAAAGGCATAAAGGTAAAAAATTAGACACAAAGGAACGGGAATCTTTTCTTCGATTGAAACATATGAGAGGTATGAGTTTGGGTTTGAGGAAAGGTGTGTTATACTTAATGCTCTTCTAAAGAACATTGGAAATACAGTTATCTGTAAAAAGAAGTGAAGGGTTGGAAGGAAAATTAGAGGGTTTGAAGACAAAATTAAAATGGTATGCTGGGAATTTTGTTAGGATTCAGCAAGATTAGGAGTTTGCTCAGCAGTGACGGTTGGAATTCCTTCTTTAAAGTTTAATAACAAAGGTTTATGATTTGGTAGGTCTATAATTGCTTTTTTCCTGAGGTCAGTAAGATGTCATCTCCAGAACCTGAGTGATAGCATTATGAGTAATTTGTTTATTCACTTAAATATTGAGCACCTACTGTGTGCCAAGTACCCATGATGCAGCAGAGCAAAACAGATTGAAACAAAACAATAAACCATGTGTACACTCTAGTGGAAAAGACATGATCAATAAGATAAATTAGTAAAATTGTAAGAACTTAAAGGAAATGAGAGTGTGAGCTATTCAGTTATTAGGAAGATGAGTATCATAGCCACAGGGGGAAATGGGAGTACAGAATCCTGATAGGGGTATATACCAAGTATTTTGAAAACAGTGAAGAGGCCAGTAGTTGCAGGAAATGAGTGGGGCAGAGAGAGTAGGAGTTAAGTCAGAAAGGTACTAGGGAGAACCTTATTGGATTAAGACCCTGCCTTTTTTTCTTGTGTGATGGGAAGCCATTGAGGGAGTTTGAATAGCCATGGTCTGACGTGATTTTTAAAAATAATTTATATTGAGGCACAATAAATATAAACTGCACTTATGTAAAGTATACAATTCTATGAGTTTTGATAGTTCTACATACCTATGGAAACTACCACTACCAGTTAGAATACGGAACATTCCCATCACTCAAAACTTTACTGGTAGAGCTTTTGTTCATCTCTGCCTCCTACCCCTGTCCTGGAGAACTCACTGATCTCTTAACTCTCATGTAAATTTTTAATATGCCCATTCTGGTTTCTGTGTTATAAGAATAGATTGTAGAATCAAGGTGCAGGGAAAGTGATCAGTCTTTAAAGTAGCCCAGGTGAGAAAAGACTGGAATGGCTCTGGGTGGACATGCCAAAGAGGTTAGAGTCTGGATATCTTTTGAAAGTAGTACTGTTAAGAATTGTGGGTGGATCAGATGTCATCGGATTTGATAGTGAGAGGAAAGGATGACGCCAGTCTTTTTGGCCTAACAATCTGGCCAAAAGGATGGAGTTGCCATTTAAAATATAATACAGGCTGTGATGGTGAGCAGATTGGGGGAGAGGGGAGTGTAGCTGTCCCATGTTCTATAGAGCTATATAGTCCCTCTGTCAGGTAGGCAGATGGGCTTAAGTTTGAGCTTAGAGAAGAGTTGTGGCTACAGACTGAAATGTGGAAGCTTTCAGTATATTAGTGGTATTTAAAGGTATCAGACTAGATAAGATCACTTAGGAACTAAGTAGAAAAAAGGAAGTTTAAGGACTGTGGTTTGGGACTCATCAACATTTAATGATTTCATCAGCAATAAATCTGGTGAAATAATGGTCTAGTAATGAGCAAGTATCTACATAATTAGGTAATAGTGGTGATAAATAAAAGGTGGTATTTTAAAAAACAATCATCTTTCATATGCTTTCATTAGACCTTCTGGTGAAACTCCTTAAATTCCCCATGGAAGGAGTACAGATGGTTTAAAAAAAAAAAAAGGACTAAAAGTAGTGGTGATGTTATTAGGAGTCTGGGGGAAAATTTAAAGATTTACTCAGAGTCAAAATAGTATGTGATTATGAAAATAAGTTTTCTAGCCATAGAAAACATCTGAGAGGATTCAAGAACATGAAACCTATGCTTGTCATAAATTTAAAAACTGAAGAATAAGAATGATTTGTACTCCCAAGCAACACTGGGGAGGCAGAGCTACCTTGACCGAGGAAAAGTCTCAGAGGTAGAATGTAATCTGAACAATGCTTTTTCCTATGAAAAGTGGAAGGAAAAGACATCCATAAAGGGAAAAGGTCTTTGTTAGACACAATAGAAAGGAAAGGAGCTAGGTGAGCATATCTTCCGAAGTTCTTTGACTTGGTTTTGTGCACTGTGTGTTAAACAGAATTTTCTTTTAGTAGTCAAAACGTTCAATATTAACTATTAATATAAGTTTTAAATTTTCTGGTTTCACATTAACTTAATAGGAAGTAACCATACTGGTGGTAATGAAACAATTTTTAGAAAAACATATGTGAGTTTACTACGCTGAACAGTTTGACTAATATGTCTTACTTCTTTAATTGTAACATTTTCGTTTGAGCCTCCTCCAGAAGAGGTCACTAGATTCCTAGTTACCAGTCAGTTGGTTTGCTGTGCTTGGTTGGTTTGCATTGTTTCTATATCCTATTTCTTTTTAGAGGTATTTTTTTTTTTTCGCATCTTCAGATCTCTGTCCTTGGGTCATTTAATTAATCTCATTGCCGAGTCTAGTATTAGGGTGCTTAACTATAGGTTTTAAAATAATGGACAGAGAAAGTTATATTTTTTATGAAGTACTGTTACTCTGATATTTTTTGAGGATGACGTATAACATTATTTTGTATGGCTATTTGGAACTAAAACTTGGTAAAAATACTGCAATTTAGATTATTAAAACAGTGAAATGCTAATATTGTTATATGGAAGTTGTATGACCATTTTGGTTTGTTTTTATTTTATTTAAACATTACCTTAATTTTTAGAATCTAGTAGTGAGTGACAAGTATGTTGTTTTTCTTAAATTCTGTCAGTCTTTTTGTTTGGGTTGATCCACCCTTTAACTTAAGTAGATCCCTTAACCTAAACGCTGATTGGCTAATGTTCCATTTAAAGCAAACCAAACCAACCAACAAGTAAAAAACCCCAGGCAAATAACAAATACCTTGCTTGTAAATTAGACTTTTATCTTTTTGGCAGTATTTTTCTTTACTGTTAATTTGTTTTTTAAAAATATCCCAGCCAATATGATTTCTTGGTTAGCATTCTAGCTAGGCTATAGACTCAGGAGATAGTGAAATAAATAGCATTTTCAGTTCCTTAATAAAGATACTATGGTTTTAGTATTTGACTATAGAAACCTTCACTTCCTTTTTTTTCTCTTGTATCATTACTAGGTAATAGCTAAGAGAAAAGAGGATTCTGGAAAGATAAAACTTTTGCTTCATTGGATGCCTGAAGACATGTAAGTATTTGGAAAACTATGTAATAAATAGATGAATGTCTTTTATTAAAATCTTATACTCAAAAATTACTTCTTACTGGATTCAGATATAAAAGACAATAGAAATTAAACCACAAAACATTATCAGGTCGTCAGGATTAAAGAGGTAATCTCTGAAAGCTTACAGTTCCTGACTCCCAAAGGTTATAAGCTTTAAAACTAGCTCTTTTTAATGAAAGTTGTAGCAGTTTTTAATAGGCTGGAGTGATGTTTAGGATTTTAATAATGACCCTCAAGTATTATAAAAGCAGCCTTAGTTTTATACCTTTGTTTGAATCATTTATTTCAAAAATTTCTAAACATTTTCCAGCACCCAGTTAATGATATTTATAGAAAAAGCATTTGATCAGTTTTTAAGTGATATTGTATTTTTCTTTGAGTTTTTTTCTTTTCAGGTTTTAAGTATTTATTTACAAAGTTCTTACTAATACAACTGTTTTTAAAATATAGCAATAAAGGGTCATTTACTATTTAAAAGTGGCACATACATGGTATTGAAAAAATCAATATAGTTAAACTGTCAAAGTAGGTAAGTGAGAATTGTTAATTAACAATTAAATGTTTGCAGTACTCCCTAAACAGATAGGAAATAAAATGCATATATTCATAGAAATTTGATTCTTTTGCATTATTGACTAGGAAAAAACTATTGTGAAAGATAACATCAGGGCTTGAAAAATATTTTACAACAGCAAATAAATGTATTTCAATTTTACATAACGTACCCTAATAAAAAGATGACCATGTGTGTATCTAAGCATTTTACAGCAGATTAGTAAAATGGATGCCAACTTTAGAGTTACTTCATGAAGAGTACAAACAATCTTTACCACAATTTCCCCATGGTCATCCTTCAAACTAAAATTCCACATAGTATCTAACTAAATCAAGATTTGCTAGTGGTTGAACTCAACAAATATATCTCTGAAACAGCTACAAGTATACACCAATTTCATGTTTGTGCAAAATATACATCATTTTTTAATCTTTCTGTCCTTACCTCAATTTGCAAAAAAACTGTTTTGAAAGAATCTCTCCTTTAACTGTTATTCTTTTTAATAAGGGCAAATATTCTTAAATCCACACACTAGATCTTGAAAACACTTGAGAATAAAATGAACTACAAAAGGAACAGTTAACTACTTCAAATAGTACAAGTGAAACAAGACTCCACTTTTTAATCAGAAACCTGTGCAGATTTTTATCTAGTTAACTACTGTGATATCATTTAATTTCTGCACAGATTGACATACACAAACACGTTATTTCCAAAATTCGCTCTTGGACACTATACAAGGAAATTCACAGCAGTATCTGGCATCCACCAATAAAATTTATTTACTATATTGGGTTGCAAAGTTACCAAAATCATGAATAACTTAAGTTTTGATCTTCA
>PVJL010009759.1:36317-54527 GCA_004026885.1 Lyroderma lyra | reverse complement strand
GTGAGGACAGACGCCCCGTCCCTGCCGCACAGCATGGGTCTGCGAGGCGTGTGGCCAGTCAGCCAGGACCAGCCGAGGTGCTTGCCGGGACACCGTCCCTCGTCTCTGTGGGTCAGTGCTCAGAGGACTGCGGGGCGCAGCTCCGCTGCTGAAAGGCCACCCTGGAGCGCACCGTCCGATGGCAGTCGGGGCCTCAGGACCTCCCCTTGCCTCCCAGCACCCCACCCCACGCGCACGTCCGTGATGTGTTGCTTAGATACACGTGTGACGTGCACATGGGCAGGGCCCTGCAGTGTCCTGTGCGCTTTCTGTCACTGTGATTTCAGGTCTAGTAACCGCGAAAGTCAGCGTTCTAGAGGCTGTGACTCTTTTCAAACCTGTTATCCTGAAGGTAGCCCAGTGTGATTCTGGGTATCCTAGGGCGTTTTCGGGGGGGGGGGGTGTCTGTGCTGAGAGGTGGAGCTGACCCTGGATTTGAGATTTCGGTTTCCGGTTTCTGTTCGTGTTTCTCCCCCACTAACAACAGTTGCTCAGAACCAGCCCGCAGTCGAAGCTGTGCAGTGGTTGGAGTGTGGGGTTCGGGCTCACATTCCCCATAATATTTCCCCCAGCTCAGAAATGCCTGTCATTAAGGGGCTCATTCAGTGCACCCGGCGGCATCGGGCTTCAGATGGCCTGCACGCGTCCACGAGCCCACGCCTGCAGCACCGAGGGTCCCCACGTCCTTTATAAAAACCCGCACTTCCTCGTGTCTGTTGAGCAGATCAAAGCCCAGCCGTGGGGTGAGGTCCCTAAGAGAAACAGCACCCACTCGGCCTCAGTTCTGTCACCTGTAGACGTAAGACGGCAGCAACGACTCTGAAGAGTGTGGACGAAGTGAGATTGGAACGGCGAAAACATTTTGCATTATTGCTGATGTGCAGGCGTGTGTGTTGTAATTGCAAATAGTGTGCGACAGTTCACACACACACACTTACACGGAATCACCTCTGATTTTAATAGCTAAGCTAACACGTTTTTATTTGCAACGGCAGGAAGAGTCCTCCCCCAAAGTAGCAGTGATTCTGCGGGCCTACTGCCGACGTCCAGCCCACGGGCCCCACGCTTAAAGTGCACCTCACGTCCTGATCCCTGCCAGTGGCGAAGCCCGCCCCGGGGCAGCGACGTGGCCGCGGGCTCGTCTGAGCAGACGCTGTCATTTTTTCCGGGTTGGCCCTGTCCCTCTCCCTGTGGCCGCGCTCGTCTTTGAGGGCACCTTGGGGATGCAGAACAGTGTTTTCTCAGGAATGTTAATGTTCCGGAGGCATTTTAAGGTGAGGGACTGTCTGTCTCTCTCTTGCACCTGCAGATGCTAGACAGGGAGTCGAGGGGCTGCTGCTGGCGGCGGTCCGGAGGCTGAGGGCCTTGGCCGTCAACCTGACTTGGCCATGGGGCGGGCAGAGTGGGCCTGGCGGCCTCCTCGCACCTCGTCCTTTCTCTTGCTGCCAGTTCAGTGAAGCCTGTGAGCCTCGTGGTCCTGAGGTCATCCTTAGTTCTGAGTGCGCCTTTAGCTCTACGCTCCAAGTAATGCTTCTGTTGTGGAGCCACTAGAAAATTAGAATCTGTGCACCCTCAACCCCAACCTACAACACACACGTTTCGGTCACATTCCGTGAGAGTCCCGCGCAGCCAGCTGTGAGACCGTGTCCGTGCTCCGGTTCTCAGTGAGTTACAGACCTCCCGAGATCCATGCCGTGATGGCTCTGTCGTCTTCTGTCTCTCAGCCATTGCACGAGGGCAGACGCCTTTTAAGTGGTGCTGATGAGAACACAGGACGTGGACTAAGCACGCCTGAAGGAAGGCTGGCTGATGGGTGCACTGCAAAGTACACGTGGTGCTGACCTCGAGGAGGGGTGAGGCCGCTGTCTGAGGCTGAGGGGGCTGTAGTCACAGCGGTTCAGAGCTGTCTCACTGTCACAGAAACGGTCATGAGGAGGACAGAAGACAGGACAACAGCAAACGCAGCGCATGGTAGAATGTTGTCAGTGATAAAAATATTCCGACGTGTGAGTGGGGAAAGGGTTACTGTGTAATGATGCTAAGAACAATAATTACTCGGAAAACATGAAACTAGAGGACTGTTTTCCAAACTCCATTGCCAGTGGGTTTGGAAATGCAGAACATGGAGGCACAAGAACTTAAGGCACAATTACGGGGGTGAGAAAGGACCCTAAGGACAAATTTCAAATCAACGCTCTCGACGGTCGCCATGCAAACAGCACAGTGAGAGCCCTCACCCCTGACGTCCACCCCTGCGAGGGTTCTGGAGTTCGTTCCTTTCTGGTGCTGGGCGGTTCCAATCAATGCTCATCCCGTGGGTGACGACGCAGTTTGTTTCCAGATTTGTCCTTGTGGATGAAGTCCCGAGAGACATTTTGGAAGCAGGTACATGTGTATGTGTGTGTGCATGTGCGTGTGTGTGCATGCGTGTGTGTGCATGTGTGTCTGTGTGTGCGTGTGTGCATGTGTGTGTGTGTGTGTGCATGTGTGCGTGTGTGTGCATGCGTGTGTGTGCATGTGTGTCTGTGTGTGCGTGTGCGTGTGTGCATGCTTTCTCTTGTGCAAACACCTACGCGTTGACTCTCTGGGTGGTAGGGTAGGGGGGTGCTTAATCGGAGATGCTGCCGGGCCTTTCGTGAGCATGGCGTATACCGTGCCACATGCCCACCAGCCACGTGTGCACATGGCCTTTGCGCTGCGTCGCCACTGACACCTCGTGCTGCGAATTCTCTGTCGTTCCGTATTCCAGCAGCCTGTATGTCGTGGTGGTTTTCATGCCCATTTTCCCGATTGCTGCTGACGGGGACACCTTGCTCACGTGTTGTTTGGGTGCTGGCGCATTTCCTTTTTGGGAAGTGTCCGTTCAGATATTTCATACATTTATTTCCAATGTTTGTGAGAGTTTTTAAAATACTGTTTTATAAAATACATGTTTTACACCTACGTATTTTCTCCGGGTCGGTGCTTTCTTATTCATTTTCTTAACAGTGTTTTTGACATCAGAGGTTCTATGTGTGGTGTTTTATTTTATTTTGTGTAAAGTCCAGTATATCAGTTTTTATCATTCTTGCTTGCTAGATGTGTCTAAGGAAACTTGGTGTATGCCCCAAGCGTGAAGATTTTCTCCTATATTTTTCTCTAAAGATTTCTTTTCTCTTACATTAGGTTTCTGATCCACCTTGACATTGCTTGTGTGGATGGTGTGAGTTCTGGGTAAAGTTTCTCTCTCTCTTTTTTAAATGGAAATCCAGGTATTTCAGCACTCTTTGTTCAAAAGATCTTCCTTTCTCTGGTTATTTTGGCATCTTTGTAAAGAGTTACACGTGGGGGTCTGTTTTTGGGCTCTGTGTCCTGCTCCCTGTACTCCTACTGCCAGTGTCACTCTGGGTCATGGCGGGGGGTTGGGGGGCTTGACGTCAGAGAGTATAAGACCTGAAGTAGGTGCTTTCTCCTTCTCCAGCTTTCTTTGGTTTGTCCATGTCCTTTGCTAAGTCAGCCCCAGTTGCTGCGGTGAAATCCTGCTGGGTCGCAATGGGGATTGACACGGCCTTTCCCTGTGTCTCTGCCTCCCGCCTCCTCCCCGTTGTCGCCCGCGGTCGCCTGGGAAAGGAGCCGCACGCACCCAGCGTTCTGTCTGGGCTCGCATGGGGACCGGGGGCACCGCCTTCGTGCGCACCTGCCGCCCCGGCCTCACGGCGCCCGCCGGGCTGTGCCCCCTCTGACCTTGTCTGTGCCGCAGACATGCCTCAGAAGCGCCTGGGTCCTCGCCCAGGTGGCAGGTTGGATCAGAGGTCCGAGGCCTCGCTTGGAGGAATGCATTCCTCCTGAGTCTGCGTGGGCAGCACGCCGCGTGATGTGTTTCCGCTTTCTGGAAATCGGCCTGAGCACGTAAGCTCTGACTGCTTTCACGTTCGTAGAAAGCGAGTTTTAAAATAAAACCGTATATATATGGTGACTCAAAAATCATGGATGTACCAGTGAGTGGAACCTTGATTTGGTTATTCATGAACAATTACCTATTAATAAAAAGCTAATTAATACTCGTACCGTGCAGTTGGCTCTGTTAGCTCACGGTTACTTTTTTTCACTTGCAAAATGAGTGAGCACCCTGGGGTCTGACAGAGTCCCTCCCATGTCACCAGCGCTCTCCGTCTCCTCCCTAAAACCTGCACGTGTCCGAGTCTCTCTGTGACACACGTCCAGCAAAGCAGGTGACACCCGTGTCCTTATTCTCCTTCATTTCCCTGCAGTGAACTTGGAACACTTCTGTGAAGGCGGTGCTGAGCGGGTGGCGGTGAACTCACCTGGGGCGCAGGGTGCACAGCCCCTGTCCCCGCACGGGGCCCGTTTTGCTGCCTCACAGGCCCCCCCGTGTGCGTGTGAAGGCTCAGGGCGTGTGGCCTCTGTCCCCAGCTGCCCCTGGAGCCCCCGCCCCGCCCCCAGTCCGGCCTCGCCATGCACACCGGCCGGCTCGTGTGCGTGCCCTCCTCCTGCAGAGCCCGGATGACGTTACAGACGGAGGCGGTGTCCCCGCCCCCTCCTTCCCGGGACCCCTCCTGCCCACCCTCCGATCTGCCGACTCCCCCAGCCAAAGGTGGGTGAGAGAAGCCTCTCTGCTGGTCTCAGATGACAGGTCTCTGACTCTCTCTCACGTTAACTCTTTCCGCCTGAATTGGCATTCCCGCAAAATGCCGGACCAGTGTCATTCTCTGGGGGTGCTGGGGGGCTTGGTGCCGTCCTCGATGCCTGTCCAAGTACTTGCTGAAAGAGGTCAGACATACGCAGTTCATTTACTATAAAACATGTTTCCAGATGTTTCTTGGACTTTGGTCGAGACAGGTGAAGCATTGTGACCTATTACTGACTCACTGGGACTTGATGCCGGGGAGCATTTGCGTAAGAAGCCAGGTGACTAACTGGGTTGCAGGGAGGGGACGTGGCCTTTCTCTGTGGCACTCATTCATCCTTCGCTGCCCAAACTGCGGCCAGCTGGTCACCCAGAGGCGCTCATTTCTGCAGTCTGCTACCCCGTCTGCCACTCAGGCGGCACGTGGGTCTCGGTGGCACTCAGCCTTGTGCGGGGACAGGGGCACGGTGGTGACGCAGAGCATGGACAGAGGAAGTGGCCCGGCGCAGGGCGGGGAGCGCCGCCCTCCTGGTACGTGCAGGAGGTGCAGCCGCCCGGCTGGGTCCGGCGTCCAGGCGCCACACGTAGTTGGGGACGCCCTGCTGTTCAGGGGGCTGCCGGGAAACAGCCGAAACACGTGACCTCCTGCCGCTGTGTTGTGTCCTGATGACACCGGAGCTGAAGTCACGAGAACTCCTCATCTCGTTTCCCTTGTTGTCGGGAGAAGTTCAGGATAAATCAAAACGAACGAACAAAACACAGCGGAGCGCTCAGAGAGCGGGCAGACGGGGGCGTGGGGGTGCGCGAAGCAGGGGACTCACGGGCGCGGTGCCCGGCCCTGGGGAGGCAGCCAGTGACGTCGCGGTGCCTCTGTACGGTGACCGCCGGGTCCCCCACTTGCCGCGATGGCCGCCCCGTCGTAAGGCACTCCGCGGTGCCCTGAAACGAACGCACCCTGGAACGCCCACGGAAGTTCACGGAACATTGAAAAAGAAGTTTGGGGTGCAGCGGACGGGAGGTAACCCCGGGTTCCTCCTGCTTTCCAGGCCCACAGAGACCCTCCTGCTCAGACGGTGTCACTTTGTGCCGTCCCGATTTGGAAGTACTCTTTAGGGCCACGTCCAGACGAAGTTTTCCGTCCTCCGGAGTGGCACCCACTTCCTCTGTCGCGGCTTAAATAAAGAGGAGCGCCGCCAGAGGCTGCGGCCGTGTTGTACACGAGCACCTTTACTTACGGGTCAGCGCAACGGCGGGGGGGACCCCTCAGTCTGCAGCAGCCCGCCTGCTCCCCCTGCTGTTGGGGAACGTCCCCCCTGCTGCTTGCAGCCGCCCTCCAGAGCCCAGCAGGAAAGCGGGGGTTTGGGGCTGGGCTCACTGGGCTGCCGAGGGCCGCGAGCTGGATGCCTCTGTCCCCCCCCCGCCCCCCAGGAGCGCTGCTTGTGTCCCGGGGTGGTGGCTGTGGCACAGGACGCTGTCGCTCTCAGGGACTTGCCCTGCCATACCTACCGTCCGGGTGGAGGCCCCTCCCCACCGCCCTCAGACAGCGGCTGTCACGGCCACACAGCCGTCACCCCGCGTCCCTGCGAACATGGTCGGCCTGCTTGGAAGCCTCCCGTCGCCCCCTTTCAGTCTCGGTAGTTCTCGTGGGTTTGACCCCTGGGTCTGGAAGGGGACGCCTGACCCGGGCGTGGGGCACAACGGTGGACCGTGCGCAGTGAGCACGGTCACCCCGAACCGGTCATTCGACGTGAGCTGCTAAGGGGGCCGGCAGGTAGGAGGCGGGGTGCAGCTGTCGGGGGCAGCGATGCGAGAAGCTGCTGGCAGCAAATCCGCCCGAGGGAGGCAAGACGGGGGGTGCATCCCCCCGGGGAGGGAGGGAGGGAGAGAAGATGGGGGGTGCGTCCCCCCGGGGAGGGAGGGAAGACGGGGCGCGTATCCCCTCCGCCCACGGGGTCTCTGTGTGGGGCACCTGCCAACACGCGGGGACATGGGGGCCGCAGGTGCCGCTTGTCGCGTGTTTCCGGAGACGCTGAACCCGTCTCACGCTCCCCCCTGGCACAGAGACGGGGCAGCGCAGTTCCAGGCGGGCGGCAGCGTGCTGGGGCCCACGTGTTTGTAGCCTCTGGTGACACTGGACAGTATTTCTCTCACTTTCAAAAGAGCATCACTCGGGCACAGGGAAGTGGCTGTGTGTCCCCCAAATCACACACAAGAGGGGACAGAATGCACCATCAGCTCTGCCTGACCCAGAGACATGCGCCTCCGAAATCAGCTTACGGTGACCTCGGGGCAGGGTTCCCCGTTACCGGCTTACGGTGACCTCGGGGCGGGCGTCGTACCGTCTGCAGCAGCCGTTTCCTCTAGCCGTCGAGGTGCTTCCTCCCAGTGAGTCTCCCCCGCCCGCCGGCCCCGAAGCCCAGGACCCTCCGGACTGTCCTCGGAACTAGGTTTGCTTAGGCTGGGCGGCTGGGCCACCGGGCCGCCGGGTTGCCGGGTTGCCGGGTCGCCGGGCCGCTGGGCCACCAGGTCACTGGGCTGCTGGGCCGCTGGGCCGAGTGCGTCAGCTGTGTCTAAATGTAGCACCGAGCACTGCTTCACATTAAAGACCTTTTAGCCAGTAGTAAATCGTTTAATCTTATTGATGAAAGAACCTGATTTAGGGTCTTATTGATTACATCTCTGTGTTTTATGCATAACTCCTTAGTTTGCTGCTTTTTTCTCTTTGTACCTTGTTTGATGTGAACCTTGCAAGGTCCTTGTGTGAGGCCCACAGGCCCCTATTTACGTGGCAGGTCACCATGACTTGGAAACCACCGAGCGAGGAAGCTAAGCTGTGAGACGTGCAGCAGGGTCACGCAGCACTGGGGAGAGAGGCCGCCTGCGTGTGTGGCATTTGCAGGCGCTGTGGGTGAGCCGGGTCAAGCGGCGCGTCTCGTCCAAGGTCACTTCCGCAGCTGCAGTCACAGTGGCCGGGGCCACGTCAGCTGGAGGCTGCCCGAGGCTGGGTGTCCAGAGGGCTCACTCGCATGGCCTTGAGTTGGTATTGGGTGTCAGCTGTGACCTCCCCTGGGGCTGGTGACCCAGGTGTCTACACGTGTCCTGTCCATGAGGCGAGGACCTCTTAGCGTGATGGCTGGATGGAGGAGAGAACAAGCACGACTGAGAGTGAGACAGGAGTAGGAATGGGAAGACGCCACCAAGCCTGGGTTTGGCCCAGTGTCCCTTCCATCATTCAGGGGACCTGCCCGGGTTCAAGAGGCAGAGGAGTGGCACTGGTACGTTGCAGGAGAGTGTGCAGAGTGGCAGGTGTGGTCGTGCCCATCTCTGTCTGTGTAGCTGTCCTGAGCATGGTTTGAGATGGACAGATAGGGCATTTTTGCAGGTAGCTCAGAAAACAAGTGCACCCCCATCACACACAAGCACCCACACACCCCGCACAGTCCTGGTATTCCATCATGAGTGTGCCAGTGTTGACTGGAGTACTGAGGGAATTATCTTGGGTGCCTACTTACCTGCTCACACCCAGCCGGAGTTTGTGATTGCTCAGTGTGAAGGACACCGAAGGAGATGGAGGTGGGGACGTGCATGTCCCCCCCGTGATCACGGGAAGAGACAGGCTCCTCCACACAAGGTTTCCGAGTGAGGCTGTCCAGCGATGGGCAGGTTTGCTCCCTTTCCCTTGTGCCCTAAGTCAGTTTTCTGAGAAATGGTCATGCTGTAAACATGGGGTCACCCTGCACCGTCAGGTTGGCCGACACTCTGCTGTGTTGAGGTCAAACCCTCCAAACTGAGTATCCCCACAGACTAGTGGGCTGCCACAATTAGTAACTTGTATGCTAGAACTGATCTTTGAAAATGAAAGGATCCACGCGCTCTGTGACTTCGCTTCTTAAATGTAAAGCTGTTTTCATCTCAGAAAGACAGTTGTGAACATCACCACCACGTTTTTCCTTGTCGATCGTCACTGAGATGAGAGGCTAACGATCCTCATCACTTTACCTGCGTCTGAGAAAAATGGGAAAGTGGGCTGTGTCAGTAGCTGCGTAAACACAGCTTTGCTGCAGGATCGCTCTCGGGCTGGAAGCATTCCAGAGAACACTTGAGGTTCGCTCGTCCCTGATTACATTCGGCATTCCACGGACACCCATGGAGGTACTCCCAGTCTGCACCGAGATCAGTCCGAGCTCCTTCAAAGCCCACGCGCTTCTCTGAGTCTCTGCAAAGTGCTTCCCCGGTCCGACAGTTGCAGGAAGTTATTTCACCCGAGAACTGGTGACATCATTTAGTGCCAGCATGAAGGTGCACACAGGTGGGTGTGCAGGCATGAAGACTGCCTCCCATCCTGAATGAGAGAACACGCATGTCAGGATTGCACTTGACGGTATCCCCCTTCCCAACTTGGCGTTGCTTCCATGTGAATAAAAGTCTCCCCTATTATGAAATTAATGATTTGAAAATGTGAGAGTTAAGTTTTAGCGTTCAATTAAAGGAAGAAGTTTGGGAGTCTCAACCTTTCATGTATAAACATTTTATTTACTTTCAAAATGAAAGCACTACCCTCAATTAGACCAGGAATATGAGGTCAGGGCATCCTAGGAATGGCCTCACACAGATAATAAACATCTGGGCTTCCATTGAGATGGAGCAGCGGTCCCCACGCTTGGTGGCACCAGGGACCGGTTTCATGGAACACAACTTTGCCACGGACCAGCGTCGAGGGATGGTTTCGGGATAATTCAAGCACATTGCATTTATTGTGCAGTTTATTTCTATTATTATTGTTACACTGTAATGGATAAGGAGGTAATTATCTCCACGTGCCACTATAAAGCTGACCACCAGCTGCAGGTTAATGGTCACCTGCCGCTCACGGACGGGGTTTTGATATGAGTCTGCAGGCAACCGATTGATGATGGTCTCTGTGCCGTCGGACCTCCCTGCTGATGTCCATCTGTGCTTGCAGCCGCTCCCCAGCGCTCGCATCACCGCCTCAGCCCCACCTCAGACCACCAGGCAGTAGCTTCTCATGAGGGACACAGCGGCCTAGACCCCTCGCACGCGCCGTTCACGATGGGGTTCGCGCTCCTGTGAGAACCTGATGTCAGCACCGAGCTGACAGGAGGCGGAGCTCCCGCGGGGACGGGAGTGATGGGGAGCGGCTGTCAGTGCCGATGAAGCTTTGTTCACCTGCACGCCGCGCGCCTCCTGCTGGGCGCCTGGTCCCTGGCTTGGGGGTTGGGGACCCAGGAGACAGAAGACAGAAACTGGTACGATGAGCAGTTGCTTAACTGCTCTTTAAACTTTCAGCCCATCTTTGTTTCTATCCCCACCTTGTTTTCCCACTTCTGGATAACGGGGAGCTCTTGGACAAAAACACAGCTGTTTCCCAGCGTTTGCCAACATTGTTCCAGCACTTTGCAGGACCCACAGAAGCTACTACTAACCCACCAGCCCCTCCCGAATGACGGTTTCTTCTTGCTGTCCTCTCCTCTCAGTTTACATGTCTTTGTTGAGTTTTACCTTTCAGAGTGTTTTTATTTTCTGTCCTTTAAGGAGATTGAGGGAAGACACAGGCAAGTGCGTGTTTAGGGCAGTAGAGGTACTCCGTGTGACACCATCACGACTGATACGTGTGTGCGTTATTCCAGACCCCTGGTCCACCCTACGACACCAAGCGTGAATTCTCACGTGAACTGTGGACTCTGGGCAGTGATGACGTGTGTGTGCTGGCTCCCCCTTGGTGACTATGCACCCCTCTGCAGAGTGATACTGGTCATGCGTGGTGGGGGGACTGTGCTCGTCGGGGCACAGGGCTTTATGGGAAATCTCTGCCCCTTCCCATTGGGGAGAGGGCTCAGGGGGGCCTGACTGGTGGACAGGCCACGGGAGTCGAGGCCAAATGCCTCATTGATTACACGGAGGCACAAGAAAGTGCTCTGTGGAAAGTGATCCCTTATTGTCCCAAGGAAGCTGTAGTTTTGATTATATTTAACCTTTGAGTTGGTCATCCTCCTTCAACACTATAAAAACGATTTCCAGCAATAACAACATGATGTGGGCACATTATCCCAGAAGGAGATTAAGAAAAGCAATTTAGATGTGATTAGTGTTCGGCAGGGTCAGTGACCTGCAGACCCCGGGCTCTCGGAGGCCCCCGGGGGGTTGGAATGTATTTGGGAGAGGAGTTTCCTCGATGGAGCGTTCGCGAGGTCCGCTCTGCAAACACCAAGCTTGAACCCCTGAGTAGAAGCAGCGTGTGCCCCGTGGCCGGCTTCCTTTGTGGTAGGAAGCACAACGTGATTTCTGAAGGGGCCGTCAACAGCCATTGGCCGGATGGCAAATGTAACAGCTGAATGACAATCAATTATTCACATCAAATGCCCCTGTAAATCGCTGGTTAGAAGTAACGTGTGTGAGTTTCACAGAAAATTACCTGTCGAAATTCTTGTTAAATCTGCTCCACGGCTTTCTTGCACCCGTTGCCTAAACATCACGTGAGGAAAGCCACGCTGAACAGCCTGTTGTCCCTGGCAGCAGCGGGTGTGTCCTCTGTCCGTCACGGAGCCTCAGAGGAAACCAAACGACGTGGAGGAGGTCCCGTTCGGCGGGGGATGAGCAGGAGCACACCCAGAGCTTTGCCGCCTCCTTGGACGTGCGCAGCGGGGACGCTGGGGCCACCGCGGGTTCGTGGAAAGACCTCACAGGGTGCGAGCGTGCTGGCACAACCGACTTGGACGATCCAAGAGCTGGAGACAGACGGGGGGACTCGCCAACTCCAGAAAGTAACAGGACACGCAAGATTGAAACTCACCGCCTAGGTTCACGGTCATGGGATCTCATCGCGTTTTAGCCAGAGTGAGTGAGCGGTGGCGGAACTGTCCCCGGCCCTGCGGGAAGTGCCTGGGCTGGCGTGGCTCAAGCACACGGTCACCAGTACGTGCAGGAGTCACCAGCTCTATGCACATGACTTACCGTCGAATCCTTTAGTTTTGGAAGGAATCCCTTCGTATTTAAAGTACTAACCTGCCAAATCGCGCGCTTGGAGAGGAAAAACAGCTTTTTGATATTTCATATCTCCAGGGCAGCCCACTGTCTTTACTAGACGTCCCTCTGAACGTTAATGCGAATGGCATCTTTTCAAGGCCGAGGTTAAGATTCCCTAAGTGACACTGTCGTCTTCACTCAAAACTGAATCAGTCGAAGGAAGTGTAACCGGCCTTTGGAACACTTGAACTGGTTGTGTGCGGTGGGCTCATTTCCAGGCTGGGCGCTGGGGTCCTGCCTTTCATGAGAGCAGGACGTTCTGGTTTTGTTCGTTGTGGTTTTTCCGCAGCCCAGATGCTCGCCGGCACGTGCAGCCTCACCACGGGTGTCGGGGAGCACCTGCCTTTCGCAGTGGCCGGAGCCTACTGCCGGCTCCTGAGTTCCTGAAGACTCACGACACACGTTACCCTTGATCTGCAGGCACTTAGGTAGGCAGGTGAGGCGTGCTAACAACAGTCCCGAATTCCTGGGAGGGAAACCGGAGAGAAGTGCTGCGGGGGTTATCCTGTTTCCAAAGACGTATCCATCCTTCCCTCCCTCATCGCCCACTGGGCTCCTCTGACTTCCACCTGAATGGTTCATAAAATGCGTGGAACGATCGTCGGGGTGATACTGGACGAGCTCCATTCACCAGTAAAGAGACAGTCCATCGTCCGGGTTTCACGGAGAGTGCTGTTCGGGCAGCAAGGGTGTGTTTGCAGTCCACGCTGTGCAGCGTGCAGTGTTCGCAGTGGGGTTCACGACACCCCTCTCATTCTAGGACGGGGACTAGTACTTACTTAGATGTTTAACCCAGAGCATCCATCAGCGGGAAAGAAAAAGATCATCTCAGCTCATGTCTCCTCTTTCCCAGACGTGTTATAATAGAAAGATAAATCTGGTTTTAAAAACTAAATTTTACTGAAACTTTCCTCACTTTCATTAAGCTAGAGGCATCAGAAATGTTAGAGAAAGAATAACAGAACTGCACTTCCTTTTGTTTCACGTTTTCCTTTTCTGTATGTCACAATCACGATGCTCTGTGAGACTCCGGCTCCTAATTAGTTGCTCATCCTTTGACCAGCCTCAGCTCCGGAGGGAATTGATTCCTGTTTGCTACCTGGAGTGTTGCGTCGAAATGCACCTTCCGTCATGGAAGCACAGCTTTGGCTTCCTTGTGGTGTGAACCTTTCCGTGATACATTTTGGCTCTGTAAAGTTCCTGTTGATGCTAAAACAGGGTGGTATAAAAGTGTCCTTGGAAACTTCACTAACCCTGTACATGCTGCCTCACTGCGAAAGGACTGACAGCTCATGACAACATAAACTTGGGAAATAGCAGAATGTTCCACGTGATTTACTCAGAGTGCAGTGTGAGTTTCTTACCTCTTCAGGCAAATTTACAGCTCATTTGTGGAAGACAAAGACATAGTTACGCATTCTTAAATTTACTACAACTTCCTTGTAAATGACACATTCTAACATTAATGAGGAATTAAATGACTTTAGAATATCCAGAGCATGTCAAAAAAACGTACACATACTTCAAGAAAGGAAAAAAACTATTTTAAAATTGTAACACTCAATATATACCGATAACAAAAGGTGGATACAAGTCACATTTGACTTCTGCAATGACAAGAGGTGCTTACAGTGGTCACCATCAGTGTCCAGACACTTCTGATGACAGCAAACTGCTGCTCCAGCAACGCTGACCAAAGTGTCCACTTGTATCGCTGCTCATGCCATTTCAATTTCTTCCCAAAGCCCCGCCAGTGTGGCCGGTCTTCTACGGGACACCACGTCTTTTAAGGTCCCCGTAGGTAGGAGTCAAGGGGTGCTAAGTCAGGAGAACGTGGAGGAACCTCAAACAACATTCTCGAATTTCAAATACCCCTTCAACACGGTCTTGCGCTTAAATGACAACCGCGCTCCCGCCATTTTCTGTGACTGTCCTGCCTGTCGCACGGTGACGCCAGCCTTCGTTTGATGAACGCCATCTTCTGAGCGAACGTCCTACTACACGTTGCTCCTGCGGTTCATTTCAGCTTGGAAAAGTCACACCCAGACAACAGCTCCTAAACGTGTGTGCGTGGCCTTGGCGCCGGTGCTGCGCACCTGTGTAACCCACTTCACTCTGATTGGGTCCGAGTTCTTTGGAACTTATGAGCCACGTTTACTTCCATTTAGCGCACTCTGAAGCATTTCCTGAAAGTGCCAGCACAGAGCAGAGAGTATATTTTTGCCTTCAATTATCATTATGTAGACTAATTAGAACGGTGTTTAATTGTCCACAGTAAATACGCCTGAGAATAAATCAGGGAGGGACGTAATTGTTTGTTTTGGTTTCTTCTTGGCTTTAGAATACTTTTAATTTCTGGGTAATTTGCTATCAGAGTGCTTTCTAAAAGATAATACTTATTGCACTTATTTACTTATTTAATTAATATTTTGGATTTTGTTTTTCTATTGGCCCATTTCCCCACAAGAATTTCCACTCTGTGGATTGTGACTTGCACCCACATGCCAGCAGAGAGGCCACCATTTTCTGGTGAGGAAGACTTAGAGTTCTCAGCAGGGTCACAGAGGAGGACAAAGTGAGGTTTGTCATTGTAAAAGCCCCGAGACCTGTTCTTAGCTTCTGGGATGTGTTCATCTGTATTACTGCCAAGATTGCCTGAAGACGACCACTTCCACCTTAGCACCGATGACATCGGAGGGCCAGAAACCTGTCTTTGCACTTGAGCACGAACCTCCCAGTGGTCAGTACCAATGGGCTTCGTAGCTCTCCTTGTGGGAACTGTCACCTCGTCACATTTCCAGAAATTGGGGGAATGCCCAGTGGCTTCACGAGAGGGGGCCGCAGGGATTGACTCTCGAGTGTTCACGAGTCCGTGGGAACGATGGCTTCTCAAGGGGTGCTATACCCAGGTGACACTTGGGTAGAAAGTATCTGAAGGAAGGGATGACAGACCTCGCTCAGGTCAGCCTTTCTCGTCACTGGGAGCCAGCGTCCCCGTGACACCTCGGGGGACACACCACTCACAAGGAGTCACTGAGATACACCGTGTGACAGCGGCCCTGTGGGTCTCGTAACCCTAATGCAGTCACCGTGGGGACATGAGAGGCTGACACTCATGAAAGCATTCTTGAGAGCGTGTCCTTCCTGTGAATGCTTCATGTGACGGTCAGGTCCAAGGTCCCAGGGGGAGAAATACATGAAGACGTGGGAAGGGGGTGAAAGGCCCCGTGGGGGCTGCAGCAGGGAGCCCCCCCGGGCTGTTGCCGACGGTGGGCAGGGCGCATCCGTGCTGACGCCGTGTGAGCCCACGTGGAGGGGTCGCTGGAGACGGCCGGGGGCGAGTGCTTTTCCGGGGAGAGCTGAAAAGGGAGGAGCTTTGTAAACACAACAGGTGAGTTTACCTTTTCTCACATGCTTATTACGTGTAAGGTGTGTTCTCGCTTACAGGAAAGTGTGCATTGGTGGGCAAACCTGCGTACGGAGAAAGACGTAACTCCGTGGCCTCCAGAGAGCCCCTCCCAAGACTCCCACATGTATTTCCAGAAAATTTCAAACTGTCCTTACCTATTTCTTTTGATGGTATTGCGCTGTGTCAATAATTTTACCACAAATGGCCGTTTCTTCTAAAATAGCCGTAGTACAGTTTGCATATTACGCTGGTTTATTATAGTACATTCAACATCATACATTTATCATTTACGTTTGCCTATTAAATAAGAAAAACATCCCTCAGCATTGCTGGGAGCAAATATTTGCTCCCCTCTTTAATTTATACCCACGGAGCAGTGATGTGGCCTTCCGTCCTGGGAAGGCTGCTGAACAGCACGGGGAGGAAGCGTGTCTGCCAACGTGGCCGTCGCACGGTGGCGTGCAGTAGGCAAAGGAGCTGGTGTGCTCCTGGACTTGAACCTCAGCTGTGGTCCATCCTAGCTTAGAAGACATCATTTAGAGTCTTTTTTTCTGAACTTATTTAAGCATAAACCAAGCTCATCCTAGAACAAGTGCTGCACACCTCACTGCTGAGTGTCACTACGGTCCCCTTCGAAGGACTCCCCTTGGGATGCTGTGCACCAAAGCCAGTGCCTCGTCCACCCTTCACAGCAGTTTGAAACTTTTCTTCTGGAATGGCCATCAGAGCTGTCGTCCTATGACCCTTGATGTCCTGAATGTCATCAGAATGGATTCTTTTCAATATTTCCTGTGTCTTTGGGTAAAGAAAAAAGTCCCTGGGGGCCAGACCAGGTGAGCAGGGAGGGCGCTCCATACAGTGACGTGTGTGCTGGCTACAGACTCCCTCGCAGACAGCGCCCTGTGAGCTGGTGCATCGTCGTGATGCAAGAGCCGTGAGCTTTGGTGAAAAGTTCAGGTCGTTTTGGTCTAACTTTCTCACGCAGCCTTTTCAGCTCTTCCAGATAGTAAATCTGGTTGTCGGTTTGTCCAGTTGCTACAAATTCATAATGAACAATCCCTCTGATAGCAAAAAGGTTAGGGACCTTGTTTTGACTCTTGATTTGGACTGACGGAACTTTTCGGTCGTGGAGAACTGGCTGACTTCCATTGTGCACTTGGACACTTTGTTTCAGGGTCGTACTGGTACCCCTACGTGTCATCACCAGTGAGAACACAGCCCCGAAACATGGTCTTGCTTCTCCCAAAGGTCTCGGCAATCTTGGACTCTGCTTTGCTTTTGTTCATCGTGAGCTCCTTCGGGACCATGTTTGCACTCACCTTTCTCCTGCCAGGATTTTCAGTTGAGATTTTCCTGTTTCTCTATTGATGTTTACTCAGTCTGCTGTGCTTCTCACAGTCAGACGATGATTTTGATCCACAATTTGATGAATTTTTGCAATATTTCCATCAGTTTTGCTCGTTACAGGCCTCCCTGACCTCTCTTCATCAGTGACACTTCCCTCTCAGAAAAATGTCTAACCCATGTGTGCACTGCTGTTTTCTTATGGCATTGTCCCCATAAACTTGGACTAACATGTCCCTGATTTCACTTCCACTCTTGCCACGTTTAACAAGAAATTTAATGTTTGTTTGTTGCTGTAATTCAAGCTCCGACATTCTCACGACGGCACACAAACAACACGCAACAATAATGAACGTCACTCAGCAAGACACCACGGCACATGTGGACACAAACACAGCTGTGAGACACGGACGTACCAGGGTGATGACACCTGACCAAGTTGTCTGTAAGTGCTGCCAACGTACGAGCCTGGTGACAAGTTCACGAACTTAATTGTCAGACCTCGTGTATCTGTTCCTCCAGGTGGCCCAAATATAGTTCTCATATTTTTCTGTTCTTGGCTCAGATGGCTCACAGCTTCCTGGGGCCTTGGCATCCCCTGAGTGATGACAGCAGTGGGAGCATCTTTGGTCACAATGTCTGGCCCCTTTGCTCTCAGTTGCAGAAGGTGGAGGGTGTCTGTGCTCTGTCACAACTGGGCTGATGACAGTGAGGTGACTTGGAGAGCACCTAAGGGTGGGGCTGGTTGCCAGGAGCACCACCCAGGAAGAGAGGACAGGACTTCCAGTTCTGGGAAGGGACGGGCTGGAGATGACGCAGTGACCCGTGGCCAGTTGACCATGCCTGTGTAATGAGGCCCCACAAAAGCCTGGAAGGGCGGGCGTCCGGAGAGCTGCTTCCAGGCTGGGGAAGTGCCACCAGCTGCACAGGGACAGAGGGACCTCACCTTACGTATCTCTTCATCTGGCTATTGATACACGACCCTCAGTGTCCCTTGTAACAAGCCAGCAACACAGTAAGTGGACGTGTTTCCTGAGTTCCACCAGCCATTCTAGCACGAGAATCAAACCTGCGGCGGGAGGTGGGGGCGGCGGCGGTGATGGGGACCTCTGATTAAGCACAGGTGACAGCCGAGTGGCATGTGGCCCGGAGGACGGTCTCGTGGGACTGAGCCCTTAGGCTGTGCAGTCTGAGCCATCTCCCCGCACGTGCTGTCAGAATCCGGTGGGATCGGGCAGCATTCCTGGACGCACGGAGGTGCCCCGGTGCTGAGAACCGCTCGTGGGTGTGCGAGACCCAGCGCACAAGGAGGCGCGTCCGGGAGCCCGGGACGGGGGCTTCAGCCCTGGACTCTCACGACTGGTCCTGACCCTGCACGCGCCTCGACGCGCCGTGTGGGAGACGATGTGTCGCGAACGGCTGGTGTGCACGCAGGCACGAGCTCTCCTTCTCTGGGACCCCGACTCCACCCTGGTTCTCCCCTCCCCCGTCACACCTTCCTGGACGGCCCCTCCCTGGGCCCCAGCCGACGCCCCTCCCCTTCCCTGCCCTCGGCCACCCTGCTGTCACCCTGTCCCCTGTCACCCTTGACCTCCCGACTCAGTGTCCTCTCACCCCGGAGACCTTGCAGACAGACCCCAGGGCCCACTGGCTCTAGCTTACCCCCGACTTCCCACCTACACTGGAGCTTTGCAAAATGTGTTTTTCCTTCCACTTTGCCTCTGAGACCTTCATCCGCCTCCCCCGA
>PVJL010009759.1:0-36217 GCA_004026885.1 Lyroderma lyra | reverse complement strand
TCTGCAGGCTAGAGCTCACACCTGCACTCGCCTCTGAGCCACGCCTGGGTGGAGGTGGGACGTTCTTTCCGTGGAACTTAACAGAGACCCCGGTCATCACTTGTTAGAAAGTTGTTTTTACATTCAGGGGTTTGCAGGGTTTTCTTTCTTCAGGTTGCCTTCAAGTCCTATTGTCCTTGGTCTCCTTAAATAATTTGCATATTCTTTAATTGTCTATGTTAATCGAATTGTAGCATTTAGAAACAGTTTTTGTATTTCAGAGTCTTGTTAGACTTCTCAGTGAGGCCCCAGGTGCTGGCAGCGTTCAACTTGCTCACGTAGCGGTGCTTTCCCACCAAGTGGACGTTACTGCAGAGCGATTTAAGCACATGTGACATTTCCGCCTCCCATTGTGCACATGCATCTCTGCGTCACATGTGCACAACTGCGAGCTGACCCTGCAGTGTCCCAAAGCCGTCGACGCGTCTCGTCTTTCACATACTAATCAGAAGGCAAGCATTTCAGGATCTCCCTTATTTCCGTGTTTTTGGAAGTGGACAACATTCTTGGTGATTGTAGGACGGTCACTTGCCCTCAGAGTCCTCACAAATTGTCGCCGGATTGTTTGCGCCACGAGTGTGCGTGCGGGTATCTTCCCACGCGAACACGGAAATGCGCTCAGAGTTCTGTCCCCGAAACTCTGAGAACCTTTGGCTGGTGCTTTGTGTAAACATTCTCCACGCTATTTACTTGATCCTAGTAGGTCCTGCTGCCCCAGAAAATCATTTAAATCTTATTAGTGCAATTTCACTGTGTGTTTATAAGCCTTCTGCAAGTAATACGTGATTTGGCTGCTTTATTTAGGATTTTGTTGTTTGTGTGCTCCCTTCTGTCTCTTTTGAATGTATTAGCTCTTCAGAAGTTTAGTTATCGTTATTTATTTATTTATTTATTTGGCCACGCACAGGAAGATGGAATTCAAAGCTTCAGGGGCCTTTGCTCTTACCCCATTTTCTAACATAAAACTCAACAGCACCCTGAGAGTGACTGTCTCCGCCCTGTCTGACCGTTGTCACTGCTTGATGGTCTCATCAAGTGGTGACAGAAGAGCCTCTTTCAGGGAGTCAGAATTCTCTCTGGAAGATTCCTGGGAATTGTCAGCAGAACGTGCACAGCGAGCCCTGCCCCGCCCAGTCTTCACCTCGGAAGAGCCACCCCCTCCGAAAGTCTGCCGAGGCCTTTTGAACCCTGTCCCTCCACTGTACCCCCCTTCCAGTCTGGTCAGACTCCGTGGCGCAGCCCTCGGGGCGGGGAGGGGGGGACATGCGCCGTCCACACGCGCCCCCTCAGCAGTAGGCACTGGCGCCACTCCAGGGGGCACGTGTCCCGTTACGACCACGCCTCTCACCGCCTTGGCTCCCGGGGACACCAGTGAGGTGTGAGTGGAGGAGATGGACGGAGAGTCTGGGAAGGCTCTTTGAGATACCAAACCCCCAACCCAAATCCGTCTCGCCCTCACCCTTCCTGCGGCTCCCTCGCCAGAAAACCAATATGGTGACTGCTCCAGATGGGAATTGGGCAGTGGAAGCGTCAGGACAAGGTTGGTGGCCTGTGTCTGTAAGGACATCAGAGAACATTGTATTGACCCTGGACTGTCCTCCTTGTCCAGTAGAAAAGTAAGTAAATAAGGCATTTAGGCCACTGCGGCTGGTATGTGATGGGAGCAGTCAGAGTCCCTGACCAAACGTGTCCCATGGGTGTGGCCTTTCACTGTGCTCACTGAGAGCCACGTGCCTCCTGCAGAGCCTGCACGGAGCGGTTCCCACTCTGTTAGGACGCCTCTGCGCAGACCCGGTGCTCAGGTCTGTCCTAACTCGGGTGTTTGATGGAGCATTCTGCGGTCTCTGAGATGCTAGAGCCACCTCGAGCTTAAGTCTGACCCAGAAACTCCCACTTCAAGCTCCACTCAGAAGTTTTCCACGTGTGTTACTGTAATGCAGCTCCCGTGACGCACGCGTGTGTACGGAAGGCCCCAGCAGTCACACCTCTGCCTCTGCCTCACTCCCGTCTCACGTGCTCCTTGTTAGGAGTCCACAGATGCTCCCGCAAACAGGAGGAAGTCTCTGGAAGGCGGTCTTAGCCCCTTCCCAGCTCTCATAGCTCCGTTTCCCTCTCTCACGGGGTCACAGTACTATGTCATGTCCTCACGAGTGTGTCGAAGTGTTTCGCCATTCATCTGGAATGACTTAGAATAATAATCAGAATCTGCTTGATGGAAGTATTTTTTCTTACTCTAAAACTTTATTATTCCTAACCCTCTTACGGGAGACCCTCAGCTAGCTGGCGCCGTGGGGACTGGTAGATGCAGGATACACGTGCACAGACTGTCCAGTAACCAGAAGGCCAGCCGCCGTCACAGCGCCGTGGCGTAAGCGTCAGTTAACGGAGAGTCTACTGCAGTTTATTCTGAACTCCTCTTCGAGCCGGGGCTGCCAGTTTCTAGAACCATCAGGAAGAATGTTAGACAACCTAACGTCTCCGATTTACCTTGTATCTAGTAATAGACGCACATGCCTCCAAACAGCTATGCGATCAGACTTTATTTCTAGCGAGTTCCTAGCGAGCATCAGCTGAAACAGTGCCCTTCGTCACCTGTCCCACTGCTTCGGTGGTTTCCGTAGGGGCACTTCCTGTAGCTTCCATGTTAAACACTAGACACTTGGCTCCTCCTCCCTGATTTTAGATTCCAGGGAAGCACGAATTTGTCACATCTGTTTCTAAATGTGCAGCTTGTCACCAGACAGGCACAGAGCAGGCGGTTATCACAGCCCTGCTCGTGAACCGAGTCAGCATCTGCCTAAATCCCCGATGCGGACGCGGCGAGCTCCGTTTCGGCAGCGATGGAACTGCGGTAGAGCAGAGTGCAGGCCTTTGCGTGGCCTAAGGCCACAGAGGAGCAAGCTTCTAGCGTTCGAGCCTGACTCCCTTGAACACGTCTGTGCGTGTTGAATGGCGTTGGCAGCAGAACTGTCCCCAGGCCTCCCTGTACACGCTCAAAGGGCCCTTTCTGTCTCCGCTGTTTGTCATGCTGCGCACACTCCTTCGGTTGTGGCATCTGGCGTTCGACCCGCTGTCAGTCTCGTTGGCTTGGCATTTCGTCATCAGTACCTATTGTCACCTTCCTTCTCTCTTAATCCTGAGAGAGTCGTCAAAGGCCACCTCTCCCCCGGAGCTCCCCAAGCCCTACGTGGGCACTGCTGCCTGTGTCAGCTCGGTCCCCTGCCTGATGAACTCAGCTCTTCGTGTTTAGGCTTAAACTTGCACTTGGCTTTGTCCCTCCTTCCTTTGACGTCTGTAGGGCGTTTCCCCGAGTCCTTTGATTTTTCTCTCCGTCTTTCTTCTGTCCCATGGCCTTCATTATTTGGTTCTGCAGGGCTGAGAGCATTTTACTCTTTAAAACTGGCGGATTGACTTCCTACCCTCCGAGCTCTTTCTCACGGTGATTTCATCAAGTCAAAGTGCCTCACACAGTTCGAGCACGAAGCATGAAAAGAAAGTCTTCATTACCCATTCCGTGACCTGGAGACGGTCACCATTGGTCCCCCACTTTCCTGGCAGCTGCTGCAACATCTTCAATGCGCCTGAGTCCCCTTCGGCACCGTGTGGGCAGGGCTGCCCCCACCCCCGCAGTCGCCCCTCACGTGTTCTTTATCTTGTCCTTCAGCTGTGTTTAGTCCCTTCGATGTTCTACCATGAACAGTGTGTGCACCACCGTGAACGGCTTTTCTGCCCCCCCCCACCCCGCGGTGGCCAGCGTGTCCCCCTGTGCTTACGAGCCTCTCGTCGCCTGTGTGCTGCTAACTTAAGTAGCGTCCCCCCAGACTGTGGCTTTGTGAGTCGTGACCAAGACGAGGCTCCCTACTCAGCGTCTCCCTGACTTCAGTCCCTTTTTTCTCCTTCTGAGGAAACGAGAAATGTCCTCTAAGTCACACTGATTGTCAGCCAGGCACGGCCCGTGGGCACGTGGAGGTTTCCTTTCTTAGGTACTGAGTGTCCGTGCCCCACGTCTAACCCCTGACCTCCCGCTGCTCCGTGAGCACGTGCCTGCTTCCTCCGCAAGGACCGCGGCGCCGGACGTCTGCTTACAGCTCCAGCCGAGCCCGGGGGCCGTTCCGTCCGGGCCGAGACCGAGGGCCGTTCCGTCCGGGCCGAGACCGAGGGCCGTTCCGTCCGGGCCGAGACCGAGGGCCGTTCCGTCGGGGCCGAGACCGAGGGCCGTTCCGTCGGGGCCGAGACCGAGGGCCGTTCCGTCCGGGCCGAGGGCCGTTCTGTCCGTCCAGACCGAGGGCCATTGCGTCCGGGTCCCATTCCCACTTGCTCCTTCCCCGTTGCTCTCAAGTCTGCGCCGAACGCCCCCGTGCCCCGGCCCGCACCCCCACGATGGAGGACTCGGTTCCCGTTTCCCCGGTTTCTGGCCGACCCCCGACCCGCAGGGGCCCGCCCAGGTGTGCGGGTCTTCAGGTCCTGGACCCTTGGAGCCGGCGGGGCTGCGGGAGCATGCAGTTTGGGAGGGGGACGCGCCACGGCTTGCTCTCGTGTCACCTGGCGCACAGGACGGTCATCGGACACTGCAGCAGCTCGGTGGTGGTGAGCGTGGGGACCTGTGGGCCCCAGTTTCTCTGACTGCAGGCCTCGGGGTGGTGCAGGGTCGTTCCCGTCTGTAAGTTCGCAGCATGCAGCTAGCAGGCGAGCAGGCTCGGTGGTGAGCTCTGCAGCCCTCCACAGGCGGTGTGGTCCCCGCGGCCGTGCCGCCGCGTCGAGCCGTAACAGTTCCGTGACGACATTTCGTTGAAGAGGAAAACGTGTGCTAGAACCTTCTCTCAGCTCTGCCTTCCCAGCCCGATGTGCTCAGCGGACAGGGCTACGCGCAGGGGCCGAGGTGGGGCGGCTGCGCACCTTCCTGAGCTGCGACTTCCAGAAGCGTGTTTTCGGTGCGAGATGGAAGGGACGAGGAGGAGAAGGGGAGTTCTGTGTCACACGTCACACACCCTTGCCTTCCAACGGCCGCGTTATTTCCAGTTCTTTGTAGGCGCTCGACAGGCATTTGATGATGGAATAGACATATATTCAACTAGAGAAAGTTCTAAAATCTTCCATCGCCTCTAGTCTCACTTCGCTTTTATCACCTGTTCTGCCCCTCCAATGTGTTTAGTTTTAAGACTCTCCTTTCTTCTATCCTAACAATCCTTTCTAAGGTCCTTGTCACCGTTGGGTGACTGCTGCATTAAACCAGCTGTCTCGAGCCAAGAGGAACTTCAGGGTCGCTCTGCTGTTTAAGGAGAGACGTGGTAAGCAGCAAATTCTTCCTCGTGTCTTTTCAGATGTTTGTAAAAAATTTAAGGCTGAAAAGTCAATGTATGAGGATGATTCTCACTCCAACATAGTCCTTTGAGCAAGCAGTTGGCAGGCTCCCCCGGGACTGTGCCACCGTTATCAACGTGCTGTCTGAGGAGGACGTCTCCATTGGGTCCCTCTGCTGTCGCAGGAGCGTCGTATTACCTTCCTCGTCTTGTGAAAACACCACATGGAGCAGCACTACAAGCAGACGTTTTCCCCGTAATTATTTGAAACATCTTAATGAATTTATAGGACAAGTGGATATTTGCCCAAAATTTATTTGAAAATTTAGGGGTCACTTGCGTTACTTGTCTGTGTCAGCAGTCGCTTGCGTAAGGTGGTGATCGACTTCTGAGCTACCCGTGGGGTTTCAGGGCAGGTCCTAGGAAAGGCGTGGCTGCTGCCATGTCCCTCTGCTCCGTCACGTCACCTGACAGCTGCATGTAACCAGTGACTTCCAGGTGCAAAATGGGGCTCTGGAGATAAATGCCCGTCGGGCCCTGCCTGTTTGAGAACTGGACTCGGAGCGGCGCACCCCGAGTGGCACCTTTGCTCTGCCTCACGTCCACGGACACTGTGAGTCCCCAGGAGCACGCCCTGTCCACGCGTGGTGCCCGCAGCCCCGAGGGGCGCTCGTGGTCCCCAAGGGGCGCCTTCGACTGCAGTCATCAGAAAGGCGTGACAACCTGTGCAACTGTGCCAGCTCCCGGGCTTGTCCCATCCCTGTTAACGAAGGTGGTGAGTTAGTGGGCGAGACAATGACTGGTCGAGAGAGTGCTTAGACCCTACCTGAGGCTCATGGCTGGGCTCCGTGCAGCCTTATTTTCTGCCTCAGCTGATCCATTTAATTCCGTGTCTGGAAGTTGTCCCTGAGAGCCAAGGAGATTGAAAAACCCTCCAACCCCCGACGTGGGCAAGCTTTCTGTTCCGTTGCCATCGTCAACGATGCGACCATCATTCTCCTCAAACTCTTAACATTATGCTCGTTTTTTTGTGGGCTTTTTGGTAAGATTGAAAATAATATTTAACACCAGATGTAGGGGCTTCTGGGTAAGGATAAGCTGCACGTTTTCAGTGACCCCTAAGACGCTTAGAAAAGCGGTTAAGGAAAGCAAAGCGGACCAACAGGAGACACGCACTAGGGCCCAGGGCGAACTTGCCGCAGACCCACTAAATGACCACTGGCTCTGTCAGGGGGCGTAAGGGCGAACCCTCTCCCTCTGCCTCGGGGCCTCCCACCAGCCTTGCTGAGAGGCGCCCGGAAAACACCTCCAAACACTGAGTCTGGTGCCTCGCATAGTGTAGTAGCGAACAAAAGCCTTTGAGTCGCCCAGAAGGCCCAGTGTTTGCCGAAGGCATCCCGCGGGTGGCTGTGCCTTCAGGGTCGTCGTCCGGGAAAGAGGGGCCCTGCCGAGCTCAAACAACCGTGTCATTGACAAAATCAGCCAAGTGCACCCCCGTTTCTGATCTAGTAACGAGGAGATCGTGACAGTGTTTGCTGCCACGCCGACCGTCTACCCGGGAATGGACGTGGTTCGCATACAGAAAAGAATAGACTTGCGTAGGCGTTGGAGCTGGCCAGCCTGTGAAGACAGGTTTCGTGAAGACATGGCCCGTCCGGGGGAAAGACTTTGCACATCCGTAGTCACCTTAATACGGCCCGAGGGCTGTCCGGTCAAAGTCCAGTCACAGAGGCCTCTGGGTTTCCTATGGCATGGCTGGCTACTTTCCGGACAGCCCGTCGGTCTGAATACGTGAGTGTTTGCTTGAGTACGGAGAGCAGCTCCGGGGTTGTTCTTTAAGGTACCAGGGACAATTCACGGGGTTGGTGTGGGACATACGGATATCGTGAATGAGGTAGATGTTGGAGAAGGAAGTAGATTATTAATTCTTTAAAGAGTTTTTTAAAGTATTGGGGGCTGAATGAAACATCTTTTTTTCTTATTTCTTTATTTTCTTTTTAATGGTGTGTGGTTTGAACCTAGAAGAGGCAGCTTCGGGACTTAGGGAAAATGGCTTGGGATGCCTTCGGGCCAGAGCTGTGTTTTGTTCAGCCGCAGGAACGGTTGACTCGGTGCCGACTCTCAGCGGGAGCCCTGGGCTACCCGAGTCTAAGGGACATGCCGGGGACAGGGTCAGGCGTGTGCGCAGGGAGGTGTTGCTCAGACACATAGTAAGTAATTTTCAAGAAGAGTCCTCGAAGCAGATGATCTTCTGGGTATTTCTGGAGCACAGAGCAAGGGCAAAAACTGTGAATGCTGTTTCAGGGTGTATTTTCTTCTAGAGATCAGGTCTTATTGGGAAAAAAATTGTTAAAGACTATTGCTTTTCTAGACATGGTAAATGGATAAAGGACCCATTGAAGTTTGCAAGAAAGCCGCCGTAGTAGAGAAACACTGCGCTCTTACAGCGGTCAAGGGCGGGCACATAAGGCTTACTGTTTTACTCTGGAAAACTGTTGGTTGAATTTATGAATGAGCTTTTTGTTTGTCAACCTTAAATAAAAGTACAACGGTCCATATGGGTTTACAGGTCGTATAAACTGAGCTTCAGTGGAAAGAAAATCACAGATGATGGCATTTCTGCCACAGGAATTTATCGTCTTATGGTTCTAGCTGAAATGGGAAGATAATTTTATTGCTACCATCTGTCTGTCTTCCGGGGTTTCTAAGTAGTGAAAAGATACATTCATTTTATTCTTTGGGTGGTTACACAGTTGCCTAGAATATAAAATTGAGAATGTAGATATGGCGATTTAATACGTGCAAGATAGCACACCCACACAGGAACAGGCTTGTTTTGTATTAAACTCTCTAGACCACCAGCATCGCTGGGGACCACTTAGGACGATAGTTCAGTCAGAGCAAGGAGATACAAGTGTGAAAAGGACATTTGAACCAGCAGCGCCCAGGGCATTAGGCGTACCAACCTGCAGGTGGCCCTTGCCGGTCCTCTGGCCCGGGAGTCTGAGGGGACGTGCTGGTTGCAGCATCACGGAGCAGCCTGACACCACCAGACAGCAGGGGTTCGAACACTGCGTGTCCCCACTCTAAGGCAGGGAAGGGGGTTCCACTGGGTAGCGTCTGAGAATTGGTTTCACAGGGAACACAGGGCATTTGACACCTGCTCGTGGTCGCTGGTCTCTCTCCTGTCCTCAGCATGTGTCCTGGCCCTCAGAGGGCAGGCACCGCAGGTTTGGGGCAAAGCCTACAGCTGCCATGTAAGCCAGGGGGCTGGCTTTCTTCACCCCCGCCCAGCTTTATTGACAAATAAAAATCGTACCTATTTAAAGTGTACAGCTGCATATTCAGACGTGCATTTCCCTTGGGGGGCAGTTACCGCGTCACGCTGCTTAATACGTCCGCCACGTCACACAGTTAACCGTTTTCTCGTTTCAGCTGTGCAGGGTGAAGCAGGTCTGGAGACGGAACATACCCCATTGGGAGGAGCTAACACGCCCGGAAGAGGAGTGAGCTCTTTTGATCACTTAATACGATAGAAAGAGACAGTTTAGAAATTCTAGGGGAATGTGTACCACTTAGACGTGTGTTTTGAAAACCCATTGTCGCTGAGCTAAAGTGTCAATTTGCTAGCAGACTCTTCGAGAGTAAAGTCATTACACAGTCACCCCATGACACATTGAAGATTTAGATTTCAGGCCTGTAAAATGTGGGACTTTCCCTGTGTTCAGAATAATGGACATGACTAGCATTCATCTCAGCTACCTGTGAACCCGTGTGCTGAGTACATGTGCTCACAGGTGAGCATAGATGTGCACAGGTGGGCACAGGTAAGCACAGGTGGGCACAGGTGGGCACAGGTGAGCACAGTTGAACACAGGTGTGCACAGGTGCACACAGATGCACACAGGTGTGCATGGGTGGGCACAGGTGAGTGTGGCACCTGGAAGTATGACAGGTCCCTTTAGAAACGTTCCCAGACAAGAAGATACATGTTTACTTCTTACTGAAGGAGGAAATACTTATTCCGCCTCAGGGGGGAAGACTGAATATCCTTGAGATGTGAGTAACTTCATCAAATTCTCACAGCTTTTACCCATGCAGTCGGGGAAGGCTTATAAATGGGATCTGACCGGAGACGATGTGCTGTCTCCAGGCTTGAGAAATTAGTCTGAAGGTTCTCAGTGCGGAAGGCGTTTCTTTACAAACACACACTAAGAGTGTTAACCTGCGTGAACCTGCGAATTAGAGGCAGTGTTACATGTTTACTTTTGTCAGAACCCACCTTTCTTCTGCACCTCATATGACTGTGTATAATGTATATATTATAATTACATGTAATGGTATGCAGGGGCTGTTTAGGAAAATGCAGCCGTAATTGCCTGTTTTTTCATATTGCATGGCTGGGTACTTTCCGGACAGCCCTCGTATAGCCTGTGTAGGACATATGTTATATGTGGTGTGGGCATGTGGCGTATGTCCTATATGTCCTATATATGACATATAGCACGTTCTATATAGTAGGCTGTATACATAATTCTCTTGTGTGAGTGTTCCTAAAATTTATTTTTCTCTTTCTTTGACTAAAAAATTTAAATGTTTTTAGGACAGCAGACCTATCTCTGTAGTATTCAGAGATTCAAATGCAGACAGAGTATTGTGCTGTTGGGTATGAAGCCATTTGGGGTGCTTGCTCATAAAGGGGTTCCGACTCATCTGTCCAGAGCAAATGCCCCACAGTTGACTCTCCTGCAGAGACGGAGAAAAGTGGGTCAGTTGGAGACTTTAATATACTGCTGACAATCAGGCGTGGTTTAGGATACAGTTTTTCGGGAATTTTTGAAAGGCTGGTTCAGTTAGTAGGCATATCTCCAAATCCTTCAAATTCCAATACCAGTAAATATAAATGTGGAAAGAGAAGTAAGAAGAAACCAGGCAAGGGGACCGGGGCAATTGTTCGGTTCAAAAATCAAGTCCAGGTGTCTGCAGTGACCCCCATGAAGTAGGGACACCGAAATGTTAACAGCAAAACGGGATGAGAAGTGAAAACAAACGGAATGAAATGACGTCCGCGGTGAGGTGAGGTTGTCACCGCTGAGGACCTGATGAAGGTGGCTATGGGTCTCAGCACTGACGGGAAAACGACGTGTCACAAGCCGAACACGACATGAATTTGCTAGAAGTAAGCTTTTAACATGCACATTTAGTGATGCCAGCCGCGTTCGTTTTGTTCTGCTTGTTAATGTGGAGGGAGAGCTTCAGTACAGAAGGGCGAGGGTAGCCCCTTCCGTGCCGTGAGCGTGGGCTCTGCAGGGCTGCGTACCAAGTCCACAGCGAGCCTGGAGCCCTTAGCATGAGCATGTGGTCAGTCAGTCCTTGTTTGTGGCGGGGAATGCTTTGGGCAGTGACAGTAGGTTTCAGGAGGTAGTCATGGGACTACGCAGAATTTGGTGACTTTTAAATAAGCAAATTTTTACGTAATTGGAAATACAGAATCAGTTCCCATCCTAGCCGTTGTAGTGATTCCATTGTCTGCAGTCACGTTGCATATAGATACAGATATAGATACAGATACAGATATAGGTACAGATATAGATGTAGATACAGATAGAGATATGGATATAGATATGGATACAGATGTAGGTGTAGGTACAGATATAGATACGGATATAGATATAGATAAAGATGTAGATACAGATATAGGTACAGATATAGATGTAGATACAGATAGAGATATGGATACAGATGTAGGTGTAGGTACAGATATAGATACGGATATAGATATAGATAAAGATGTAGATACAGATGTAGATAAGGCGGCTGTTGGGAAAACCCCAGCCACAAACGTCTCTATTTTCCATACTGCGTGCTGGGTACTTCCCAGACAGCCCTAGCGTCTCTGTCCCCAACATTCCTGGTATCGTGCGAGTTCAGTGACCATGTTGCTGGATGCCAAATGCTGGAGGGAGCGCTCAGTGACAGGATCCGCACGGTCACCTGCCTCATGTTGTGTTCTGGTTCTGGCCTCATGTTGTGTTCTGGTTCTGGCCCCTCAGAGCCTCAGCCAGGCTGCAGGTATCACGGAGGCGCCTGCGTCAGCCCCCGTCCTGAGGGTGACAGAGCCACGGGAGTGAGGGAGGAGGCTGTGCCCAGCGAGTGTCTCCAGCAGAAAAGCGGGGCCCCAGGCACAATTCGGTAAACCTGAGACGTGGAAAACACGAGCCGGAGCCCTTGAAGCAGAAGATGGGAGTCATGTGAAGGAAGCGTGTTCGCTCGCTGTGCTGTCCTTGTCCAGTCACGTGGACCGGGCTTGTCACCCTTCCCCTGGGTGCAGGGAGGAAATCGGGATGGCAGCTCTGAGTACAGGTTCTCTTGGGGTAATCCCTTGTACGTGGGCCACATCGTGAGGCGCTGAAAGGGGCGTCCCGCTCGGGTAATTTGTGCGCACGGGTGGAGCCAGTCCTTAGGACACTGACGCACTGACCTCTGCTCTGTGTTCTGTGCCCCAGTCCCGAAATAAACCCCGAGCCCGTGGGCAGGACACGCGCCACCCTGAAGCGAACGCTTGCCCAGCGAAGCGAGCGGGAGCGAGCGGTTACCGCGCCCAAGGCGGTGGGCCCACGTCCTGCAGCCGTCGCAGAACCTGACAGAAGGGCGACAGTCGGTGGGGAACACCTGTAAGAGAACGGAAGACCAAGTGCACTTCTTTCTGAAGAACGAGGGAAAGGTGGCCTCTGTTCACCTAGAGAAGCCCTCCGACGTCGCTTTAAGGTTAATCCCTCCCCGTAATGAGGTGCTGCACGCAGGCGGCACTGCAGAGATTTAAAATCCGAGCGCACGGATTAGGGACTCCGAGGCCAATTTTCTTCCTGGCCCATCGTCCTTTAGTTCATTTATTGGTAACAGGAAATACAAGTTCCATTTTCTTTGATGGCTTTTTTTCCCCAACTTATATAGCAAGCCTGGAAAGTTGAATATAAAACTCTATTTCTTAAATTATACAATACTTGATGGATTTTGAGACAGTATGCCTCATTTCAGTTTTTAGTTAGAATTCCATGGCAGCCAGAAATAGTTATTTTTCTTATTTTTCAGGATGGCCAAATAGAAAGAACTAAATAATATGTGTTGGTGATTCTTGTCATCATTTAAAAAACCCGCATATTGTGAAATGCCCACCATCTGTCATCTCGTTACCTTGCAGCTAATTATATATACGTGTAACGTGTGTGTGTGTGTGTAAAATAACTTTTACTCGGAGAAAATAGTGCCTTAGCATCTCCTGTGAAACTCATAGTCTCTCCTTCCCCTCTTCTTTTATTTTTCTTTTCTTTTTTAATTGTTTAATTAATTTTTAAATTTCTATTGTTAGACTTATTGGGGTGACATTGTTTAGCAAGAGTTACATGGGTTCCAGGTGTCCACCGTCTGCTTGTTGCATTACGTGCTCCCCACCCAGTGTGAGTTCTCTTTCCATCACCATGCACTGGGCTCCCCTCGCTCCCCTCCCGCCCCCTCCCTCCCCTCCCGCCCCCTCCCTCCCCACTTGCCCCTGAATAAACATTAAACTATTGGTTGTGTCCCTGGGTTTTTTGTTGGGTGGTGGTTTGTTTGTAGCTTTCAGTTTTATATTCTGCATGAGAGTGAGGCTGTACACTGTTTGGTTCCTTTCCCTCTTTATGCAGCACGACGCGGAGGAGATGCAGCTTTGCTGAATAACGCGCTTTTGTGACAGGAAGTGCATGTCCCCTTCCCCTTAGAGTTGGGGAGAGCAGAGTGTGCAGACGATGACTGTCATTCTGTGTCCATCTTTTCCTGTTACCTGCCTGGGCGCCCAGTGAGGATCCTTCAGATGCTGACCTTGACCATGACCTTGGCCCTGTCCTGTAAGAGCTGTACTCCCTGACAAGGGCGCCCCTGGAGTAATGGAACCGGTCCTACTTTATTCGGCTTTGGAAGGCGTATTTGGAAGGAAGCATGAAATGTTTCTGCACATACTAATGCTAAAGTCGTGGCTGGTGCCTGTACTTGAAAGGGAGGCTCCAACTCGTGCAAATCAGTGACTGTGGACTGGGGTCGGGGGGCCGGGCTACAAAGAGAATTTGTAACTGATTTGGAGGTTCTGTGCTTTGACGTCACGATAATGGTTCTTCAATATGTTCAATACGAGAAAAACTCATTTTACTCTCAAAACTCTTCATTGCTGCTGGTGATATCATATATATAATTTGTTTTCCTTTGTTAGTGAGTTTTTCTGTTTTGATCCACTTTGAAGATAGGAATGTTGTCCTTTTGTTTGCTGCTTTTTTTTTCTATTTTTTTTTCTTCTTGGGAGGGGAGCATTCATCTTTAATTTACTAAATATATTAGACATTTTAAATCACATACAAGGTCTGTCTGGAAAGTATCCAGCCACACAGTACAAAAAATGGAGGCATTTATGGCTGGGTTTTCTCCGGACAGCCCTCAAATGTGTATGTTTTATTCTGGCGCTGAGCTACACCCTGAGATACAGCATGGAGCGCAACGAGACTGTCTGTGCCCTCTTGGACTGTGATAACTCGACAGGGGTGAGGGACAGGCAGTCACAGTAATGGACGTGACATTTCAGGCTGAGGCAGGTGTCCTGAGGCAGGGAGTTAGGTTCTCTGAGAGCACTGGGAGGACGGGGTCTGTTACAGCCATGTGCGCAGGCCGCGCAGACTGGCATGGCCCGGGAGGTACAGTCCTCCCCTCGGAGCACGTCGGCGCGGAGCCCTCCGGAGGAGGGGTCTCTATTCTGCAGATTCTTTCTGGAAGTGGCGGGAAGCTGCCCCATGTCCAGTTCAAGTGCCTGCAGTCAAGGTACATGCTGGCGAGTACTTGGGACTGTCCTTCCTGGTTGATGAGGCCGGTGCAGGCATTTCCCCTTAGTTGAAGGACTTGTTAGAGACCCCGGTCCGCACTGCCACTGTCTGCTTACCTCCCCCGTGTGGCGCTGGGTGTGGAGAGCCGTGGGGAGGCCTAGCAGGTTGGAGGTAGGTCCGGAATGGCTTCTGCTGCCGTCCCTCTTCCGTGCCCTGTCCTCTTGTCACCTGTCCCACGCTCTCAGGGGCAGTTCTCTCTTTTCCTCCCCCCTCCCTCACTGTTAGGGGGGCCCATTAGTGCCCCAGGTGGACATCCTGCCTGTAGGCATCACACTCTCGTGTTTATAATGTCCCTCAGCCGTGCTGCCTCTGGGCCCCAGATTGGCACACGCTTCTTCGCAGCTACCTTTCGCTGTGGGTGAGCTTTTTTTTTTTTTAACCGAACATGTGAACCCCTCCCCCAAATCATTCTCCCTCTCAGTAAGTGGGCTTAGCAACCTAGTCATGACCCTCATATCTTAGGAATCTCTCTCCTTCCCTTTTATTCATCAGCAGTCCTGGAAGTTCTGACACCAAAAGGCATTCGCCCTGTCGCCACCTCAGCGACCAGCCACTTACTCTTTTATCCCAAGTTCATTCGTTTCAAGAAATGTTTGCACAGCACTTACTCAGGAGACACCAGACACTGCTCTTACCCCAAGGGACTCAGAACTGAACCAGATGGTCTCACGGAGCTTAGACTGAACATGTATCGATCACCTTCTATTCACAGAATGCATAGCAACGACTCCATTAAAGGGAAGCATGTATTGCAGTGGTGCACCCTTCTCTGTGTGAAGTTCTATTAACAATTATTCTCATTTCTTTGAACGTAACCAGGTAGAATCAAAGTCCATTTAGTCATCTACCTAAGTGGGTTGCAGGTAGATCACAGTGAACTATTAGCAAGTGACACATTCCCCGAAATACAGGCATTCACAGCGACTGTGCCGTGAGCAGCAGATCTCGACTGGGGCACCAGCACCCCCTCCACCTTATGGCCTGTTACATGTCACCTCCGGAAACACTCCTGTTATAATACTCTTGTCTCTGGTGGTTACGTGATTGTGTCAGAACAACTTGTATTGTTGCGTATTGTCAAAATGTCAACAAAATGGTTTTAGGATTCAAAATCTCAGTCAGCCTAGAAAATGTGCTACGTTTTAGTGTTTGAGATTAGAAAAACCAGTTAAACCAATTTTTGAAAAACCTAAAATACTTAAGATATCTTAACGTAATTGATTCTCTTTTATTCTGGCCAATACGTGATTTAACA
Organism: Lyroderma lyra; assembly: GCA_004026885.1. Taxonomy (NCBI): domain Eukaryota; kingdom Metazoa; phylum Chordata; class Mammalia; order Chiroptera; family Megadermatidae; genus Lyroderma; species Lyroderma lyra. Next base: position 20,720 of record PVJL010009759.1, on the reverse strand, counting down.
GCCATTGGGATTTTGATGAATATGACTTTTTTCCTTTTTACTAGAGAGGAAGAAGCTAATGATTTGATAAACTCATGTAAAACTACTTTCTTGAAATAACTTTTTTCCTTCTAATTTTCAAAATACTTTGTGCTTAGTTCTGGAAATGATGGACCCAACGATAAATTACTCTAAATAGATGTTCACAATGAGTTCACAACCTTAAGAGACTGATTTTTTTGACATGAGGAAAGTTCTAGAAATTTAATTTTTATTTCTACGTTACTACATGAGGTATAATTTTAAGTAATAACATGGTGTTGGCAGCTTCCTCATGATGATTTAATTTTCTAAAATACACAGGACAGTGACATGCACATGATCACTAAATTTTCTGCTCATCATAAATGTTTTTTTATTATTATTTGAATATTTATTTTAAAGATAATTTCTTCATGTGCTAATACTTGCATTGACCAACTGATAAAGCTTTCTGAGATGTCTTTTCAGGGTGAGTTGCTGTTTTCACAAAAAGTGTGTACATTCTAACCACATCTATTAACATGAAAATACAACTTTCCCAATTTTATGAAAGAGAGAAATTGTGGCAGAGGCTCCGCAGCCTGGAGCCTCGTGCGGGCTGTCTGCAGGCAAACACAGCTTGTCCTGCGGCGTCTGCTCCTCAGGTGTCCCGTACCCTGGGGCCGTCACCGTACTTACCTTTTAGAGTCTTTAGCCTGCTTCACTCCGGGGCCTGGCGAGCGTGCACAGCTTCTGTTGTCTGTTCAAGAATGTTTTCATTCATTGTCTAGAGGTAACTGTGGTGAATTATGTGTACTTCCGATGACAGTCTTTCACTTCCTTAAATTCACTGGACACCCCATGTGTAATGAGAGGGCGATGCCTGGGACTTCATGGCTTTTAGACGTCATTGCAAAAGCACAACATGGTCGATGACATGTCACTCGAGTGGACATTATCTTTTCTACTGTTTTTGTTTCTGTCTTCCCCACATAAGGCCCAGCAAATTTAGCAGGTCCACGTACGAGCACATCATTCACGCGATGTTTTTTTCACCAACAGGAACCACAGCATTGAGTCCTCCTGAGGTCTCTCTCCCTCCCCACGCAGTGACCCCGCCCCGGGAGCCCCATGACGGAGCTGTGCATGCTTCCTCCGCTCGTGGCCGAGTCCACAGTGCAGGCTGAGGTCCCCCGGTTGTGGAATCGTAACTCCGTGTAACTTGGAGGTTCCAGCCCAGTGGGGTTATTCCCAGTTTTCTGTTACTATTTTGTTCGTGTTCAAGTTCTTTGATTAAAGAGTGGTAGACTCGTTTTCATCTGAATTCAAACAAACCATTGTTAAAATGGACATTATGAAATTTAAACATACGTATTGTTTAATGACATTCATTTAAGCAAAGTCCTCTGAGAGTGACTTTCAAAAACCCCTTGGAACCCAAGTTCAGATGAGGAGCGGCTTTGCCTTAAGAGATGTGAGGCTGCCATTCCCGGGGGCTCCTTGCAGGTCGGGAATTACACCCCCTGCTCTCACCGTGCCACTTCATGTCACAGCAAACCTGTGCTTGTGTTCTCTTTAACACCGTCTCATTGAGGTGCGATAGAGAAAAAGCCGTACACACTTACTGTCACTGTGTACGACTTGATGGTTTGGTAGGAAGGACACACGCCACGGACCCACGTTGTAACCGCAGGTCCCGTTTTTCCAGGTGAGAACACTCAGATGAGTCCCCAAGGCCTCACAGCTGACCAGCGGAGGGGGTGGGCTCCCCCAGGCCCGCCCACGTCAGAGCCTGCGCCCGGGCCAGCAGGCCCTCCCTCTCCCGGACCGACCGAGCAGGCCAGCATGAGGGCTGTGATGGGAACCGCCGTGCCACCTCACGTCCCCTGTCCTTTCCCCCTATTTTAACAAATCTCTGAATTAACCGCCTCGCTGAATCACGTTTTCCATGGTAACTGCTAGTTACTTCTTCACTTGCAACTGTGCACAATTGCTCTCCGTCTTGTTTCTGTCTACGCGCGCTCTCTCTCAAGCATCGCCCGCAACTCTTTTGTGTTGGGTACACTCAGGCTCACAAGGACCCACAGGGGTCCCCAGCTTAGAGTTACTGAGGGAGGCCAGGTAGCAACAGCTTCTTTCCCTTGCTAGTGAGCAAGCGCACAATGGAGGAGCTCCTTTGGACAACAGAATGGCTGTTCTGTCTGAAGTGCCCGCCGTGTCGGAAAGCCGCGGGTGTCCGGGAGGGCCGAGCTTCATGAGAGTCCTGTTAGGCAGGACCGGAGGGCGTGTCCTCGTCACGGCGGCGGGTTCACACGCAGGTGCTCAGGTGCTGACCGCGGGCGCGCACGTCAGGGCGCGGAGCCGTTTCTGGGTCGCTAACGTGATGGGACCCATGGGACGTGCCACCCGCGTCGTCCGTGACCACCAGCGGCGGCTGCGGGGAGCGCACGGGGGGCCTCGAGGGGCTATTTTTTGCACCTTTCTGTGAGTTTATAATTTCTTTAAAATAAATGAATCTTTTTTAAGAAAAAATAATCGTAATTTTGAAGGTAAAGAGATGCAAGGCAGGAAAATTGAATTGGTTCAAGTCTACCTAACTGAGAAATAAGTGAAAAAATAAAGAAGTGGGATCCCCAGACAAGCTTGTTAGAAGTCAGCATTGTGGGGGTGTTTTTCTCTTTAATGAAAGAAATGACCAGAAGAAGAGTCCGAGCTGAGTGATGCACCCGGGAAAATCTGGGGGTGCATTCTTTTTTATAGAAACGCCACGTCTTTCTCCATGAACGCGAGAGCCGTTACTTCCAGGTGCTGCAAGAAGTTCTGTGTGCGGGAGGGGTGGGGGTCTGGGTCGGAGAAGGACCCGCTGGAGTGACCAGAACCGAGGGCCGGGCCGCGTCGTCCACGCGTGGACTTAGAATGAGAAGCCCGTTCTCCACAGAGAACACGCGGACACCGCGGCGACGGTAGCGTCCCCTCGGCTTTTCGGGCGCCGTGAGCTTCATCCTGTCTGTCCTCTGTATTAAAAATATGTGAAAAACTAACAAGGAACTCGTAAAGAAAACACGTTGCTTATTATCCCAAGAGATTTCTTTTTCCCTATAAGGAAGGTAAAACCGTCTCGCTAACTACAGTCAGTCTAGTGTTCAGAGAAAGATAAAGTCTTCAAAACTTTCCCTTTGATGTCGTCCAATTAAGCACTTACACCTGCTTAATCTCTTAATGTCGGGGAGATAAGATTCCTCTGATCAGCCCGGGAAGATGACTGAGGACAGAGCAGCGTCTGATGTTCAATCGCAGCTCACAGTCCTTTGAGGATGGAAGCGTCTCCCGGGTAACTGATTGGAATAATTTCGTGATCGCTGATGAGTTTTCCAAACCGTCCCCTTTTGTCCGCCTGTCGGCCGACAGAGAAGGCCCTTCGGGTGGGAGACAGGGATGGGGAACGCACGGGAAACGCCACCGCCCAAGTCGGCCCCACGCCGTGGGCCAGGGAGGGCGTCCCGGTGGCAGCCGGCCCCCACCTCTCAGCTGCGGTGGCCGTCGGCCGGCCGTTTCCCGGCTGCTGGGCGCCGCGCCCTGCGCTGCCGTCCCTGGGCCTTGGATGGCGGGGCGTCACGTCGGAAGGCACTTCGCAGAGGGCCGGCACGTGGGCCGGGCTCAGCACTGCCGCGCCCGCTTTCTGAGGCGCCTTCTCACGAGTCGTCCCTGTAGCAAGTCCCGTGTCATCCGATGTTGGGGCCACGTGTGTCGGAACTGAGCCCTGTCATGCGCTAAGCACAGTTGTCACTTGCCTGTTGCCCGAGCTGTCCCTTCAGGAAAACACCCTTCTCTTCAGCAGAAGACTCTCGTGGAGAATCCGGCCCCCAGCCCCACCCGTAGGCCGGTGACCCCCGGTCGCACCTTTGCTGACTTCGGTTGGTGCCTGTGCTGCTCGTGGGCTCCTTCGTGGGTTCTGCTCCGTGGAGGGCACCTGACAGCAGGCATTGCCCTCCGCGGTGCGTGCACGTCGCCAGGGCCACAGCACACACCCCGCAGAGGCTGGGGGGTGCGGACGCCGCCGCGGGAAAGCGGGGCTCCCGGCTGCTCGGTTTTCTGGCGGCTCGTGCGTCCCAGCATCGTCCGCGGGGCGTCCGGCCCATTTCCTCCTCGGCTCCCCTCCGCCTCGCTTACATTCAGGCAACGAGACACCAAATCTCCCACCCGGCTACCTTTCTTGTCGCCAGTGGGAAACACAGACAACAGCCCCGGCGAGTCTCACGTGAGATGGGCGCTCACATCACAAAGCTGGGTCTGCTGGGGCCGGGGCCGGGACCCCTGCATAGAAACGCGAGGGGCTCGGCAGAGTGGAGCTTCAGGAGAAGTATAAGGTGTCCCCTGAGTGGTGACACAACTCCACAGCCTGCTATCTATTAACATGAGAGCCAAATTTCTCCTCGTTTGCTTTTGTTTCCAAAATGAAAGATAAAACTACGAATGTTTCCGGGGAAAGGCAGCTGGGTATCTTCTGTTCTCAAACGACATGGACGTCTCACATGAGCTTGTTTGAAGAGAGTGGATGTGGGGGAGGACCGTGTTGGAGCCTCCAGCGAGGGTGTCGGGAGGAGCGGGGGTGGGACACGCAGGCGGGAGTCCAAAGCCGTGGTGTTTTCGGGGACCGTGCTGTGCGAGCTGCCTCTGGAGGTGGCCCCGCCACCCTCTCCGTCCTCCGTCGGTCCTGGAGCTCATTCCCGCCCCTTCCCGTGCTCTGCCGCTTTCCGAGACCCCGTGCCTGGCCCTGCCGCTGTCTCAAGAGGAGGAAACCAGGATGATGAGAGCCCTGAGTCCTATCCACACGTTCCCGCAGGTCAGTTCTGAATGTCCACTGAACGTCAGGTGCTCGGTGAGGTGCCAGAGGCTCAGACGGACAGACAGACATGGTCCCTGCCGTCCTGGTGCTCACAGTGTCACCGAATCCGTGCTGGCATGTGATGCGCGTCAGGCTTTGTTCCAAACGTTTAATCTGCAGGAACTCATCCTCACAGGAGCCGTACGAAGCACGATCTTTACTGTTGTCACCGCCCCCATTTCCCAGGTGACTAACAGGCTCCACCAAGGGGTGTGTACCCGGCCCAAAGGTGGACTGCTGGCAAACAGAAGGACTGGGCAGTGTCCGCTTTCTACCTGGACCTTTATTATTAAAGTTATTGCTAAATACTTTAATCTTTTCTATACTATTGTAAATGGATTTTTTTCCCCTTAGTTTCATTTTCAGGTTGATCACTGCTAGCGTACAGACATAGAACTGTTATTTTGTATTGAACTTACATCCTACAACTTTCCTGAGCTTGTTCATTATTTCCATAGGACTTTGTAATTTTTAAAGGATTTTTTTGTATTTAAGATCATGTCATCTCCCAGTAGAGATAGCATGACTTCTTCCCAATCTGGACACCTTTAATATCTTTTTCGTGCCTAATTGCTGTGGCTAGCAACTCCAGTAAAACATTGATTAGAAGTGACGAGAATGGAGATTCTTGTCTTTTTCTCTGATCTTTGAGAGACAGCAGTCTTTCTCCATTTAGAATGAGGGCACTTCTGGGTGTTGCCTAGATGTCCTTTATCAGGCTGAGGAAGTTTTCTTCCAATCTCAGTCTGTGGAATGCTTTTCATGGAAGGGTCTTGGATTTTGTCAAATGCTTTTTCTGAGTCTGGGAAGATGATTACGTGGTTTGTTTCCTGTTATATTTTAGAGAGATCTTTTCTGTCGTTCACCCTGGAACAGCTGTGAATGAGGTCGGGCCGTGGGGACAGTAATGATCTATTGAGTACATACTGACTATAAACTGGGATCACCCAGAGAACCTAAAAAATACTGATACCCTGGCCAGGTGTGATTGGCTTAGGCTGAGGCTCAGGCTTTGTTTAAGGAAATCTTTCCAGGTAAATTTAATGTGCAACAAGGTTGAGAAAATTAGTTTTAGTTAAACAGAGTGGAGAGCTGTGTCTCAGCAAATTTTCTCTCTGGAAAGGGCAGTGCACACTCTGTGGAAATGCAGTGGGAGGGACTAATAGCAGGACTTATAGTCCACAGTTCTCCAGACACAGGGATATGAGGTATCCCCAGTCACAAGTGGTTATGCACACAGGCCCATAAAAAGGAAAACATTTTAATCCTCTAATCATCACAGAAGCATTTGGTATGCATAGGACTCTCTAAGGGAAGCCAGGCGAAAGACTTAGGCAGCACACTGGAGTGACCACCCCAGAGCAGCCCACGCCCCTCAGAAAGCTTGACATACCTACAAAAGCCACGGAGAGAGAGTCTGCAATGAGAATAAAGGGGTCCAGCCCTTGATGGCTGGGGCGCAACTCAGAATGTGTAACGGGATCAGAAAGGTACGTGGAGCACTCGAACGTCCACTGTAGGAGGTGCAGGCGTGGCCTGTGCTGAGGATCCCGAGGAGGGGGCGGTCTACACATACCCGCCTGTATAAAATGTTAAGGCAATCAATAAACACTATTCAGGAGTAACTACAAAATAATACCTTTGTGAGCAGAAGGTGCCAAGAATGCAAAAGTGAAAAGGGTGAAGGGACTCAAAAACGTAGACTTGAAGCTATGTGATCGGTGAGTCCCAGGGACGTGACATACAGCACGGCAGCTACCGTTAACGGCACCGTGCTGCGCGTGCGAAAGCTGCTAAGAGGGTAAAGACTGGAAAGTTCTCACCCCCAAAAAAGTGTGCAGCTACGTGTGGTGAGGGGTGGTGACTAGGCTTACTGTGGGGATCGCCTTGCGTATACATAAGGACCACCTCATTATGTAAGAAAGAAAAAAGCCTGCGAGGGTGGTTTGGGATGTAGATAACCTAGACGTGATTATCCAGTGGTGGGGTTTGAGTACAATTTAATTTCGGAGATAATGACTTCGGTTGAGATGTGTGTTAATACAGTCACATGACACCGTGTTAACGAGGCCAACGTGTCACCACGTGATAACTCACATAGATGCATAAAACATCTGGCACGACTTAGCATTCGTTTGGGACGAGTCCTGGTGGGCGAGGTGCAAGCTGGTCCACGTGGGAACGCGCCCCGGTGTCCTCTGTGGTGGGGGGAGCCCACGACACGCTCCAGGCCAGGTCAGTGTCATTGCCAAGGTTTCCAGACGGGGCAGGTTTCGGCGTGGTACACCCAATTGAAAAAACACACGCGGAGCCGACGTGGGGGACCATTAACACCAGCAAGCAAGCCCCTTTATTGCGCACCTGGGACCATATATACGTATTCAAACAGGAGTGGCGTCGTGCCGCATCTGCCCAGTAGCAGTTGTTTAGGTTTTCATGGTGACATAAGGCGGTACATGCGCAGTAACTGTCAGCCCCAGGAATTCCTCAGCCCCAGACACGGACTGATTATACCAAGGTCAAGCCTGGGCGGCGGGCCTGGCTTTAACCCTTTGCAGTGGGCTTAGCTTTAACCCTCTGGGGACTGACACTCCACCCCTACAGGGCCGCCGCACGGGACTTTGCCCATAATGTGTATCCTTGAGCCCACAGCCCACAGCAGCAATATAGGGCACAGCAAAAGCCTACCACACTGCTAGCAATAATTGCTAGGATCATTAGGATCCACCGCCAGGTGCATCCTAAGGAGTTACACCAAGTGCAAGGGGTCAGCACATGGGTAACATTTTGACACAAGTGTGGGGCACCCAATCAGCAACGCGATTAGCAGCTGAGCGGTGTTGTTTTATACACAACGGGACTTGTTCCCGTAGTTCCACGTGTTCCCCCACCACCCAACCCCACCCATTAGTCATTGCATAACCAAACAGAGGGGGTTGGTTATTATGGTCCCTGCGGAGCAAGTTGTCTACTGCCCGGCGCTGTTGGTCCCAGTCAGCAGTGCTGCTCCATGTACATAACCGTGTCCAGTTGTGTAGGGAAGCCGGGTGGATCTGCCATGGAAGGCCCTCAGCTGCCTCCACCTGTATTTGGGCCTGTATTTCCATGCAGATCCAGCAGTGGGAAACATTATGGACCTGAGCAAACGTATGTGCCCAGGACAGGACACTATTGCCTGCCGTTAGCCTGGGCGGCAGGACAGAGCAGACAGTGACACCATTAAAGGAAGATCTCTACCCTCAGGTAAAATACAGGCAATGTGTCCATCTTGTGACAACAATGTGGCCTCTAAGGGCCTTGCCCCTGTTCGTGGCATCTGTAACCAAGACCGCAACCAGCCCTCTACCGGATACCTTGATTGGATGGATACAGGATTAGGACCTGTTACAGCCTCACAGGCCCAAAGGGCAGCACAAACAGCAGCTAGCTGTTTCTCTATAAGGGAAGCGGGCTTCCGCCCCTTTCCACAACTGAGACCAGAAACCAATGGACACTTTATGAGTCCTGTGTTTCTGCCACAAGCCCCATCCAAACCCATTGTCATCCACTGACACCGTTCAAAGGAACGGTAGGGTGGTGTCAACCACCCGTAGGGTTTGGGCTTGAGCCACTGCCTGCTTGGTGGCTCGAAATGACTGCTCTGTCTCTGGGGTCCAATCCCAAGTAGCCCCTCGCCGTATCAGGCGATGCAAGGGGTGAGATAAAGTGGCTAAATGAGGAATAAACACCCTCCAATAGCTTAACAAACCCAAATAGACCTGCAATTGCTTCACTGTTGTCGGCCGGGGATATGCCTGTATCTTATCTATGACTGCCTCCGGCATAACCTTAGTCCTACCCGACCAGACAACTCCCAAGAATTTGACAGACAACGCAGGCCCTTGGACCTTGTCTTCGTTGACGGCCCACCCCCAGGTTCCCAGGGCTTCTCGTAGACTGGTGGCCGCAGTCTCGAGCTCTGCAAGAGAATCAGAGGTTAGCATTATGTCATCAATGTAATGGAGCAGATGGACCCCTGCTGGCTTCCGCCAGGTGGCCAAGTCCTGAGCCACCAGGCCGTGGCACAGGGTGGGACTGTGCAGATATCCCTGGGGAAGCACCAGGAAAGTCCATCATCGTCCTTCCCATGTGAAGGCGAACTGCTCTTGACTCTCCGGCGCTATATCTATGGAGAATAAGGCATTCGCCAAATCCACAACATAGTGATACTGTCCCAGTTCATGTGTGAGATTGTCCATCAGATCCATTACATTGGGCACAGCTGCATGCAACGGGAGTGTCCCTTTGTTCAGCTCGCGATAGTCCACAGTCATTCGCCAGGAGCCATCAGGCTTTCTCACTGGCCATACGGGAGAATTGTAAGTGCTATGCGTTGGGCGGATCATCTGGGCTTCTTCAAGCTTGAGAATGGTACGACCCATCTCTTCGTGCCCTCCTGGTAGCTGATATTGCTTTGTATGCACAACAGGGGTAGCCTGGGGCAATACCAAGGGGGCATGATGAGGATGCCCCCGAACAATAGTCTTCACCACTCGCGTACGCAGGTGAAATTCTCCCATCATCATCGAAATCGCCAGTCCTTGCAGCACATCCACCCCTAGAATATATTCTGTGATAGGGGAGACATAGACTTTATAGTCTTGTGGGGACAATCGCCCTATGCTCAGGGTCACAACTGCTTGTTTGACCCGTATCATCCAGCCTCCATATCCCTCCATGGTGGCCATAGGACCGCTAAAGCGATCCAGGTTTCCATACAGCAACGTGCTATCAGCTCCAGTGTCCACAAGGCCTAGTACCCGTTGCACATTATGGGGGGACCAGTAAATAGCAAGTTCAACATGTGGCCTCCGGTCCCCCGGGTCCCCCCTCAGCCAGGTACCTTGGCCAGACCCCCTAGTCTGGGTAAAAATCAGTCAGTCTCAACTCCCGAATTGGGAGTGTAGCAGCGGGTAGGGGAGTGAACTGCTGCTCAGGCTTCAGCTGCTTCCATAGAGCCAGCAGCACCCCTGTAGACTGATGCTCTATTTTCTCTGCAGCCACTACCGCTTCTAATAGATCAAACCACATCTGCTTTCGGCTCACTCTCACTGCAGGGTGAACACCACCCTTTTGAGCCCCTTTACTCTTCGGGCGTCCTTTGGGTGGGGGCCCCTTGGGGCCCTGTAGCGACCTCACCTGGCCACCTTTTTTTCTTTTGCTTCACTTCCACATCCCCCAGTCGAGCTAGGGTGGCTGTTACTTCATGCCCCCGCCGATCTACATAGGGGGCCAGAAGAGCTGCCATGGTCCCGAAAGTTCCTGGGGGTCCTGATGCTAGGACGAGGTCCTTCATCCTAGTGGTGAAAACCTCCTCATCAGGACTATTGTAGTGTACCTGAAACATCACCTGTCGCATGCCCATCTCCCGTATGATTTGTACCAGGTACGAGTACGTGGACCAGTTGCTCAGTCTCAGGCTATTCACCGGCATCTGCCCAAACCGTTCGGGCCGCTGCCATTATCCAATTGATCAGGGAGTGATTCCCTGTATCATGGTTGGTGTGGGCAATAGTAGGCCACATTTCTTCCACCCGGGGACCCTCAGAGGCGCTGGGGGGTAGTACTCACCTCATCCTGCCGACTACGCCAAATGTCATTGCCAAGGTTTCCAGGCGGGGCAGGTTTCGGCGTGGACACCCAATTGAAAAAACACGCAGAGCCGACATGGGGGACCATAAACACACCAGCAAGCAAGCCCCTTTATTGCGCACCTGGGACCATATATACGTATTCAAACAGGAGTGGCATCGTGCCGCATCTGCCCAGTAGCAGTTGTTTAGGTTTTCATGGTGACATAAGGCGGTACATGCGCAGTAACTGTCAGCCCCAGGAATTCCTCAACCCCAGACAGGGACTGATTATACCAAGGTCAAACCTTGGCGGCGGGCCTGGCTTTAACCCTTTACAGCGGGCTTAGCTTTAACCCTCTGGGGACTGACAGTCGGCCTGTGCCCTCGGTGTGCTCTGCCATGTGGCCGGCACAGCGACACTTCTTCCTGGTGCCCCTTGGGGTGGCCCTGCTGGGGGGAAGCCGCGCTCAGCCCTGCTGGCCCCACGCTGCCGCAAGGAGTGGAGACTGTTGACTTCCTTTGTTTTGGCTAAAATTAGTGAACTTGTTAGCAGGTACAAAAGCACAGCATGCTTAGACATTTTCAGCCTCAAATAACGATAACCCCAACCAGTCCATTTCCCGTCGGATGTGACCCCATTGACCAGATTCCCTGTGCTTCACGCTCTCTCCCGTGTCTGTGTGTGTAAGGGTTGACGCTCAGCATCATCTATTGTTTTCCGGTGTCCGGCACAGTGGGTGGCCATCTGTAATTTATGAGGTCGGTATAGGGAGCCCATACTGTCTCTCACGTCTGCAGGTCATACTCTGTCTTAGACGACAGCCGCCCGGGGCAGGACTTTGACCTCAATCCCCCCTATTTCTCGTCTTATTTCCCAGTGGCTTTAGAAGCTGTCCGAAGAAGGCAAGGTAAAACGAGGGAAAAACACACGTCAGAGTAAGAATCACACTTCACGGTAAGGGAGTAGACACATCGCTGTTTGTGGGAAGAGGACAGTGAGTCCCTCTGTTACTGTCACCGGTTAGCAGCTGGAAGATGAACCTTTGAGAGAAGTGGCAGACTGGCACACGTGCTCACTACGAGACCATGGTGTGTGGTGAGAAAGTTATTCAGTTGAAAAGCTAGTGGAGGAAAATGCGAAGAAGTTCTGAAGGAAGGGTGCTGAAATTAATGTACAAAAACTAATCGTTTATAAGATGTGAATAATGACTATTAAGAAAATATAATAGAAGAAACTATCACATTTACACTGGAATGGCAAATATAAGTGCTTAGCAAGGTAATAAAAATGCTGTAGGAACTATATGCAGAAAATATTTAGACAAAACTGAAGTACAATAAGAAGAATTTAAGATGATGTAAAAATATATTGTTTTTGTTAGAAATACATTGTAAAGATGAAAAGTTTTCCTAACTTTGTTTTAAAATTTAGTGATAAATTTAATATACTCAAAATACATCATTAAATTATCAAGAGAATTTTAATTTTACAAAATGACACAGCAGTCCATTTAAAAATTCAATAGGTAAAAATAAAATAATATAAAATATAAAATACAGCTGTGGTAAAAATTAGTCTTATTATATAATTAAAAATGTATTAGGAAACTTCAAAAGTTTAACATTGTTTCGTACTTCATACACATCAGTAACATTCTCTTTCGGAAACAATCCCACATGTACATGGGGATTTAGATTACTCTGAAATGTGCACCAGTGAGGGTAAGAGAATTTATCAAAATGTTATGCTGTCGTGATTATTTGCTCTTAGTAACAATCCCAACATATTAATCCAAGTGGATCAAAAATTAATACAAAAATGAAAACATAAGATATAGAAGGCGGCATAAGTATATTTTATATATATATATATTCTTTGGATGAAAGTTCTATTAATAGTAATAAAATATAAAGTACATTCACTACCTACTATTAGTCATGAATTCTAATTATTCTAAGAACTTTAACAGCAAAAAATTCTCAGTTTACAGACGGTAATGTTGCTAAAACATTTACTGGGGAAAAATTCATAGATATTGTGACTTGCAAGCTATGCATGACATAATTAATGACAAAAAAAATGTATGTAAATTGATTTTTTTAAAAAAGAAACACCCAAACAGAAAAACAAACAATTCGTCTGTACTGAAAGGTCACAGAGAAGACAGGCAAAGCCCAGTGAACGTCTGGGATGGACCTGAACTTGGGAAGACCATGCCCCTCAGACATCAGTTCACTCTGACTTCTTGTCAGTTGGCAGACAGACGTCCCTGAGGATGGTGGGGCCGCAAGGTGACTCAGCAAGAACATCTCAGAGGACAACTGCCAATACATTGCTATGGTTAAGTACACATTAAACTTTGATGAGCAGTTTCAGTATTAGCGATCTAAATTACGGGTATGCTTTTTAAAAAAAAACGTAAGACGTAAACACAGGTGTCAGCAGACCGCTGTTTGTAGAAGATAAAAAGATGAAAGCAAACTAAATGCCCATCAAGGATGAAATGGATTTGAAAAATTATTTACCCTGAGATAGCACAATATGAACTATGACGCAGATTTTAACAAGAATGAGACAGTTTTATGAGAAGAATTTGAAACTGTAGCAGCAGGAAATAAAGGCATGTGTGTGTGTGTGTGTGTGTGTGTGTGTGTGTGTTGGAGGTACAAGTTAGTAGGGAAACTTCATTGTTTGAATTTCTTAATCTTACACATGCATTGCTTTTACTTACCAATCTCAGAAGGGGTCATCATCTGTCCCATGCAATTATTGGGCACGATTTAGGGCCCCTACATGTTTTCCTGTTAAAGAATGCTATTTGGAAAAACGTGGGAGAGGGAAGCGCACAGAGTGACCTCTTGGTAGTAGCGGAGCACCATGGGAAGAGCTTGGACAGTGGGCCCCCGGCCAGCAACCTGCTGTTTAAACCAAGACTGTGGCCAGTTCCGTCCACGCAGGACTCTCTGTGTCGCGTATCATGCAAAGTTTTAAAAATAGCACATTTGCGGAAACAATTAGGTGAACGTAGAAAGGTGTACTGTCAGATGTTCTAGAACGATCAACTGCTCGCGTGCATGCGCTCACCTCCCCTCCGAGCTGCCGCTCTGATGACTGACCTTCCAGGCTGGGCCTGCGCTTCTGCTGTCCCCAGCTCACGTTGGACCGACCAGGCTGGGAGCCCAGGCGGAAGGACCTGGAAACCAGGACCTGGAAACTAGACTGCAACTGCCGTGGGCCCGTGCTCTGCGGAAGGTGCACCCCGGCTTGCTAGAGCATTCCCCTTGCCTCTATTCATTAGCGATTGCAAGTAAACCCAGGATCTGAAGGACCGTCGTGACGAGAACAGTGTGAGAAATCCCATTTTAGGAAAATTTCAAACGCTTGATAAATAATAATGACTTCTCTTGTTCATCGTGCGTAATATTTGTTATATTTCAAAATTGTCATCCATTTAACTCATCTTTCAGAGTTGTGTGTGAGGAATCCGTCATCACTGACATTTATAAATCGTCATCTGAAAGCCGTTCCAGCCAACACTCGCCGGTAGCTTTAAAGTCGCTCACAGGTTATACAGCACGATTTATTCTCTGGTGGAGCTGCTGTGAAGAGATGGTGACATGACAGATGAGCTTCAAAAAGGAAACGGATGGGAAGAGACGCGAGGCAGCCCCCCAACTGCAGGCTCCGTGAACCCTGCCCCCCGATCCAGCTGTGTGTGCACCGACGGTCACCCGCGAACGGCTGGAAGGAATGGAGTCGTGTATGTTTGAAAGTCCAACATCAAAATCCGGCCGAGCGCCCGCCGGCCCCGCCGGTGTGCACAATTACTGAGGAGCAGGGGAGAAGCAGGTGTCCGTGCTCGGGGAAATCATTCACACCTGAAAAATGAGCATCTCTAATGTGTTTCCCCATTAACTCAGATTCCTTCACCCATCAGCTCACCAGCTCGTGGGATGAAAGCTCAGTGAGACGCCGATCTAAAGCGTGGTGATGGATGACACTAAATTAGCACGAGACTCGGAAGCCTGGGAGTAGTTGGCTGGAGGCTGATTTGCATTTGATGATATACATGAGCGTGATCATTTGTTTTGATCTGGCTGAATCCTAGAACGTTTCCTCCAATATTCACATAAAACACAGACAGAGAAAGCAGTCGCTCCCGTGGTTTGGTTCACGAAAACCTGACAGCGAAGCGTGCACTGTGCTTGCTGAGCGGATCGCCCCCACGTCAGGGAAGCGTACTGCACAGGACGCGGGGTGCTCTGGTTGTGCTCCGGGCCTTTAATAGCAGGCCCGGCGGTAGGAGCCGCACGTAATGATTATGTCTAGCACTTTCCAATCCACAGTCCCCTTCCGCTCCTGTTGTGGTGTCTCAGCGGGTCCCCACACAGCCCAGGTTATTGAGATGTTCTCGTCTTTATTGTACCTGCAGAAACCAGGCCTTGCCCAAGGGGAACAGGGGAAACCCGAGTGCAAGTCCGGGCCTGCTTTTTAATTCCATGCACCCACGCCCTCCCACCGGCCAGGGCCAGTCAGGACCCCGGGGTGCCATGCAGGGTCAACGGCAAAAGCCCTGGACACAAAACGGCTCCCCACTTTCCTAAAACAGTCGTGTGGGCCCAGTTTACCCGGATTTTTCCTCCTTTCTGTTGCTAGTGCCAAACCTAAGAACCCCAGCTGTGTGCAGAATGCTAACATACAGCAATAGAACAGAGGAGAAACCCGGAGTCTCCAGAACCCTGTGTCGTTCACCAGGTCGGTTCGCGGGTGTGCTTGCGTTTTCTGTTCCCCGGGCGCTGCCGGGGGGTGCAGGGCAGACAAGGCTTCAGCCCAGTGCAGGAGATCACAGCGCGTCAGGGCGCAGATAGCACCTGCTCGGCATTTCATTTCACCCCGACTGGCACTTCTGCTTCCTTCTTGCCCATTACCTTTGTTCCTGGTTGATCAGGCCCTCATTATTTTACGCTGAGTTGAAATAAATCTGAATCATTCTTGTATCACTCTTTGGAGATTTGCACAAGGAGAGGGGGCGGGCGTTTTTGATGTGAAATGCTTCATTGAGTTGACCCGACACCTTGCAGGCCCTTCACAAACCGCACATAATTTCCGTTATTTCAGTTTCCATCTTTCACTTATCTTGAATGAACTGTCAGGGGGAGAGTTTAATTGAATGAATTTATTGCCTGATGTCCCCCGTGTTCTCAGCAATGTGCTTGGTGCCAAAGCGTTATTAAAAAAGAACTGTGTCATTCAAAACATGGCTGCAGTTTTCATCTCCTTCATGTTTCACTACGGTAATTTTATGCAAATAATTATTTTTATTAACAGAACCAAATTTTTTAAAATTATAGGTATTTTAGGAAAGGTATGGTGGCAGTAAAGATTTTTCTGATTTTATTTATGTAAAGAGTTAAGTATCAAAAATAAGTCCCCCCAAATAAAAAGCTTATACTCGTAATAAGAATAATAGTTTTTGATACTTTATGTCTTTCTGACCCAACTGCTCACCAGTAGTCCATTGATGATATTTTGCAGTATGAGGCGTTCTTCCTAAAGTATTCCACTGCTCTTTCATTTCATTTCATTAAGTTGCAATTTCATTTTTGAGCATAATTTTCAAAGATAGTATTTTTTAGATTTTGTAGGCTTTGAAGGAGAACATTGCATTGTTTTATGCATTTACAGTGAAAAATAGTTTGGATTAAATTTCATTAACTTTGCCCTTTGCAGCATGACATAAATGTGCAAATTGCACTTAAAAGAGAGTACGTCAAACTTGGAGTTTGGAGCCTGCTTTTGAATGGAAGTGTTTTAGCTCACTTTAGTTCCAGTCGTTCTGACCGAGCTTGAACTCTGCCTTCCTGATTTGGGCACCTGAAGTGCGGCTCACAGCTCCCTGCTCCACTTGCTCTCCAGGCGTTTGAACAGGAGAGGCGACCTGACTAAGCATGAAACGTGAATGTTCCCCGTGCTCCCACATCTTCAAAAATGGAAACCATTTGCCTCTAGTTCTGTTTCCTTTTGCTTCACATTTCTTGTGTCATCCCCTTTCTTTTTACGCATGAAAAATAATTGGGGGAGATTAGAAAATGAGTTTAAAAAGTTGGAGGTCAAAACAGGGTATTTCCGGAGGTGGATGAGACCTGACACTTAACTTTGTGAACTTGCCACCGTGCGCGTACACACAACTGTACACACAACTCGGTCAGATGTTGTCACCTGGGTACATCTGTCTCGCAGCCGTGTTCGTGCCAACATGCAGCAGTGTGTTGCTGAGTGGTGTTCCTTATTGGTGTGTGTGTGTGTGTGCTGTCGCAAGACTATCGGAGCTTGAATTAGAGCAACGAACAAATGTTAAATTCCTTGTTAAATGTGGCAAGAGTGGAAGTGAAATCAGGGATAATGCCATGAGGAAAACAGCAGTGTACACATCGGTTAAATGTTTTTCTGACGTGGGAGAAAGCGTCACTGATGAAGAGAGGTCAGGGAGGCCAGTAACGAGCACAGCTGCTGAAAACATTGCAAAAATTCGTCGAATTGTGTGTGTCAACATCATCACCTGACTGTGAGAAGCACAGCAGACCAAGTAAACATCAATAAAGAAGCAGTTACGAAAATCTTAGCTGAAAATCCTGGCAGGAGAAAGGTGTGTGCAAACATGGTCCCAGAGGAGCTCACTGATGAGCAAAAGCAAAGGAGAGGCGAAGTTTGCCAAGACCTTTGGGAGAGGCAAGACCACGTTCTGGGCCGTGTTCTCACTGGTGATGACACATGGTGGTACCAACACGACCCTGAAACACAGCATCAGAGTGCACAATGGAAGTCAGCCAGTTCTCCACAATCGAAAAGTTCCGTCAGTCCAAATCAAGAGTCCAGACGATGCTGCTACCCTTTTCTGATATCAGAGGGATTGTTCATTATGAATTTGTACCAACTGGTCAGTCAACCAGGTTTGCTATTTGGAAGTGCTGAAAAGGCTGCGTGAAAAAGATGAAAACAACCTGAACTTTTCGCCAACAACTCATGGCTCCTGCATCACGACGATGCACCAGCTCACAGGGCGCTGTCTGGGAGGGAGTCTGTAGCCAGCACACACGTCACTGTATGGAGCGCCCTCCCTGCTCACCGGGTCTGGTCCCCAGGGACTTTTTTCTTTACCCAAAGACACAGGAAATATATATACATAGATATGTGGGTAGTTCCCTGGCTGGGACTCGAACCCAGGCCTCAGCGTTGAGAGCGCTGAAGCCCAGCCACTACACCACCAGGGAACTCCCAATAAAGGAAATGTTGAAAGGAAGACATTTTGATGACATTCAGGACATCAAGGGTCATAATGATGACAGCTCTGATGGCCATTCCAGAAAAAGAGTTCCAAAACTGCTCTGAAGGGTGGACAAGGCACTGGCATCGGTGCACAGCTTCCCAAGGGGAGGACTTCAAAGGTGACTGCAGTGACACTCAGTACTGAGAGATGGAGCACTTGAAAATTTCCTAGGATGAGTTCGCGAACTTAGCAGACCTGGTGCACACTTGCAAACATATTAATAGTTTGAACATCATTTGGCCTGTATATGCGAGAAAGTACCCCTTTGTGTAGCCCCCAACAAAGGCGTGCTGGGACAGAGAGCTAAGGCTGCACATCCGTGCCGTGGCGGACGTGGTGGACAATGAATGCATCTGGCCACCACCCTTCCCACTCTGAGCTGAAAACCCCAACTCCTCAGTAGGTTCCGGGCTCTCTCTGCCAGGTCTTTAGCTGCTGAGCACCCACACTGGCCCACCCCTTCCCATCCCTTCCGTCTCCCCTGCCCACCCTCCCGCTTCTCTTCTGCACTTGTTTCTCCCTGTTCTCTCTCTCTCTCCCTCACCCTCCTGGTTCGCGGACTCCTCATCTCCCCCAGAACGAAGGTAACAGTCCTATTCCTACTCCTGCCCCACCCCTCCACACTGATCCTCAGATTGGACCCTGACCCCCACGCCACCAGCCCACGGTCCAGCAGCGTGGACAGGTCAGAAGCTCAGCGTGGGTGGTGACAGATCGCACTGTGGGCCATGGCTCCTGCCCGGGGTCCACCATGTCCTCGGCCTCGCTCCGTGGCCCACGGCCCTGCCCGGGGTCCACCATGTCCTCGGCCTTGCTCCGTCCGTGGCCCAAGGCCCTGCCCGGGGTCCGCCACCTGCTCGGCCTCACTCCGTGGCCCACGGCCCTGCCTGGGGTCCGCCACGTCATCGGCCTCGCTCCGTGCCACCGAGGGAGACGCATGCTGTGCTGTTGGCGACCCCCCGGCCCTCCTCGCGCTCTGAGGACTTGGGCTCTGGCTGATGCTGCTGCTGCTCATCAGGGCTGCTCCCGGTCCTGGGGGGCAGGAGCCAAGCAGACAGTGTGTCGCAGCCCAGGCTCCTCCGTCCCCGACCTTCCTGCTCCCATCGATTCTGTCTCCATTAGGCTCCCGTGGCCCTCTGCCACGGCCACACCTTGGAGACGGTGTGGCCACTCTCACCACCTCTCAGCCTCCGCTGGGAGGGCGGCCTGCTCCGGCCACAGCCCCCGTCCCCTGTCCTCTCCTCAGAGACCTGGACCTGAACAGACGTTGCTGCCCCTGAGGTCTCCAGTCCGGTGGACAGTCGTACCCGCCTCCCCCCCATCCCGATGTCCCTGACCCCAGCGTGGACACCGTGCCTATCGGTAGCCCGGCCCACCCCGTGTCTGCGCTTTCACGTTCCTTCACCTCCACGCCCGAATCCCTGAATTCAGTCCAGTGGTGCCCCCGTGCTGACGGCTCCGCGTGGACCCTCACTACCTGCCAGTCCTGCTGCGTTCCCCCAGCCCCGTTCCTCTGAAGTGACTGGTCCCCACGCGGTTTCTCCGTCACTGCGCTGACAGCCCACCCAGCAGCCTCCTTACGTAGCTAGGGAAGGGGCGGAGGGGTGCTGGCCCTCACTCCTCCCGCCGCTCAGCCCTGCCCTTGCTAACAGCGACCTTCCCGCGTGTGCAGTTGCATCCTCAGTGTGGGCTGCGATTCCAGAGATTCTATTTGGGGGGGGGGTGGTTCCCCACACCAGTAAGCTGTGACAGACACTGTTTACTCAGAGGTGGCATCATGCCCCACAGGTCATGGACTCAGTCCCACAAGACTGCCCTCCCCACCCCAACCGCAGATGCCAGTCCCAAGGCCACGTCGTCACCTGGGCCCCTGACTGACCAGCTCCAAATCGGAGGTGTCCAGGACCCCTCGTGGTTTTGATTTTGTGCTGGAGAGTCCCAGGAGACTCGGGAAACCAGTGTGTCCACTGGATGGCAGGCCTGTTAGTACAGGACGTCACTCAGGAGGGGTGCCTAGGGTGAGGCAGAGGAGGAAGTTCTGCTCCAACCACGTGCGTGGGCCTGCTGGCCACGCCGCCCACCCTTAGGTGCAGTCCCAAGTTCAGCTCACTAATGCAGCAAAGGCGGCAGCTTTGTAACTCTCAGCAGGCGGGGACGTTAGTGTGTGTGGGGGCTTTACGGCAGGAAGGAAACAGAGACCGAACGCACGTGTCTTATACGTCCTGGGGTCCCCCATCCTACGTCCTGCGTCCTCTCCAGGGCACGGGCTCCTCCCCTATCGTCCCTCTCTGCCGCTTTAAGCCCGGGACCCTGTCCTAACACCCCCCTGGGTTTTAAAAGCTCATGCGCTCGGGCCCTGTTTGCTTACCTCCTCTGCGGTGGTGCTGTCCAAAGCAGGTGTCTGTAGTCACCGTCGCCACCTTCCCACCCACTTCCTGGGGACCCTCTCGAATGCCCGGCAGGGTCTGAGCTCACAGGTCCACAGCGAAATCACCTTCTCCAGGGTCACTGGTGAACGGCCTGTGGTCAAGGCCAGCAACGGACTGTTTCCCCTTTACTGCACCTTTCACTATTTCACACAGGTGATCACACGCGTTCTTCTCGACACGGGTGTGGACCTGGTCTTCTGGGACGATGCATTCTCGTGGTCCCCCTCCTCTGTCACCGCCCACACCTGCTTAAAGCCCGTCCCTGGCTCCTGCACCGCCTCCTGTCCCCTAAACGTTGGGGTGCTGCGGGCTCTTTGCTTGCTTCTCTTTTCTGTTCTGTCTGGACTCCTGCCCTTTGCAAGCCCAGAGCCGTTCTCGTGTAGCCTTTAAGTCTACACCTCCCCACATTTACTCTTTAAATCCCCATCTCTTTTCTAAATTCCAGACACCTCCACCAGGATATGTA
>PVJL010009758.1:43889-54674 GCA_004026885.1 Lyroderma lyra | reverse complement strand
GGGTAGCTGCTACAGCTGTGTTCCGGGGGGAGAAAGGGTGAGGCTGGGGTGGAGGACCTGTCAAAATGCCCCGGACTGCACCACCTCCTCCTGCCCCCCTCCCCCATTGGCCTGCAGCGAGTCTCGGGGGACTTACCGAGCGTTATCCTCGGCCTCTCACTTCCCGTTTTCCCTTCCTAGGCAAATGTTCTTTTCAGCCTCACTAATCCCCGTGGCCGGTTTGTAACTCCCCAGAGCCCAGCTGGAGCCTTCCACTCCCCACCTCCCCACTCGCCTTGGCCCACAGAATGTTGTGGGGGCAGGTCTGGAGGTCCGAGGAGACTTTGGGCTAATCCAGCCCTCTTCCCTGCTCCCACCCCACCCCCACTGGCCCCAGGAGAGTTGGCTGGAGAAGCCCATGGGTTCGGAAAGCTCCTTTCTCACAGTGTGCGCCCAAAGATACTGCCCACTCTCAGTCCAGGCAAGTGTGTGCCTTGAGGGCTCTCGTGGGGTCCCACAGCCAGCCCCTGCCTGCCCTACAAGTCCGGAAGATTCCACACTGAGCAGGAGGCCAGAGTATGTTTGGATCCCCAGTTCTTCATAGCAAAGTCGTCCCTGTCTCACACGAATGTGAGAGTGTAAGCAGAAAATACCAACCATAAACCTAACACTTACGTGGCACTTACAGTGTGCCAAAGACTGTCCTAGGCCCTTTCCCACAGATTCAGTCAACCAAAATAGATGTAAAAGGGTTCTGGGTAGTAGGAAATGCTGATAATCATAGGCATTGTGGGATCCCAGTTAAACCACAGCCCCTTTGTGACCCCCAGGAGCTCACAGGTTAATGGGGCAAGCATATGGGACCCACAAGTTGTCAGGGCAAGGATAAAACTCCTAACAAACAGAAGAGGAAAGGGCGGGTCAGAGACGGGCTGGAGCACAGGGCTGGCTTAGTACTGGAAGACCTCCTGGAGGAGGCAGGCTGAGTAAACAGTGTCTCTCAATTCTCCGCCCATGACCTTTGTCCCCTGGGCTCCTGTCATCGCTGACTCACCCCTACACCCGCCCCCGCCCCCCCCCCCCCACCGACTTCCTGGCAGCAGGCAAAAATGCTGGCCAGTGGGAGTCTGGGAATCTGCACAGGGATGGGCCCAGCTCTAATCACCCTCCAGAGATCCCACCAGGTTCTTCCCTCCAGGGGAGCGAGGGCCTGCTCAGGGGCCGCTGCCCTACTCCTCTCCCATGCTCTGGAGTCTGGGTGCTCTGGGGGAGGAGGGGGGTGGGCACAAGGGAGGAGCACACTCTGGAGACTGGACCACCAGCTGGAGCGGGCCATGTCTTCAGGGGCCTCCTCTCATCTGCTTGCTGGTGGAGGGCTGAGTGGAGGGG
The DNA here is from genome assembly GCA_004026885.1 of Lyroderma lyra. NCBI lineage: Eukaryota > Metazoa > Chordata > Mammalia > Chiroptera > Megadermatidae > Lyroderma > Lyroderma lyra. The sequence goes on along the minus strand of PVJL010009758.1, from coordinate 53,306 downwards.
TGAGGGCGAGTGGGTGCGCTGCACAGAGTTGGAGGGCCCTTCCCTGCTTTATTGTTTGGGCTGGGCCTGATCTAATCCCCGCATCTGCCTCATGGACTAAGTGGGCCCCACACTGAGGGAGATGGGGGCCCTGCTGCTTTCGGGACGGAAGCAGGGAGGCCTGGGAAGGGCTTAGGTGTGGGGTCCAGTCAGCCCCTGAGCACTCTGTGGGCGGATGGTGTCCGGGCTCTCTAGGACTGACCACCCCCTCTCCAGAGGTGCGTGACACCCAACTCCCAAGCCCAGAAACCCTGAGGGAGTTGGGAGCCATGGGTGGGGCAGACCCCTCCTCATTCCTGGTCCCTCCCACCCCTGAAAGCCGATAGCCGTGGGGCCCTGCCACCGCCCAGGGAGCGTGAAATGGGGTGTGCCGCTGGGCGGCCACAGTGGCTCCTACTGCCGCCTGAGCCATTCCTTCTCCTCTCTGGCACCCTGACCTGCTGTGTGGGCACTGTGTGGACAGTCCCTGCCAGCTGCCCCCAGCTCCGCCTGGCCCAGGTCCTACTAGCTAGCCTCTTCCACCCAGCCTAAAGAATGTCTCCCTTGGCCTTTAGCTTTCCCCAGCCCCAAGAAAAAGAGTCAGGGCACTCCGCTCTAGGGCAGGCGGTCTAGGACTGGCTTTTTGGCCTGGAGTTGTGGGAATCCTCCGTTGGCAGTACTGCCCTCCTCTCCTGGTCAGGCAGCAGTGGGCTCAAGCCCCAGGCTCAGAGGAGTTAGCACCCAGGGTTCTGGAACCATCCCTGTTCAGTGGCATCCTTCCCTTTCTTGGCATCTGGCTCCCTAAGGACGCTGGCCTGCCCATCCTTGGCCTTTTGCCTTCTTTACTTCCCCAACCTTGCCTGCCCCCATCACCTTCCTTCCTGGAACCCCTGCCCTACTCAGACAGCCTCCTGGCCTATCCCCAAAACTGTTGTCCCAGGGCCTGTCACAGCGCAGGCTTCAGGCTGGAGGGCCAGGCCAGAGGTATGAGTTGGGGGCTAAATTCTCCCTCCTTCAGGGAATTTCCTGCGACCCAGGCCTCGATTCCTGTGTCAGCCCTGACCCCCAGAGGCCATTGATGGGATCAGCAGGAGTGACCTTTGCACCTTGGCCTGGGAGCACTCAATGTCCTTGCTTCATGGGCAAGACCAAAGTCTTGGGGGAACCCAAGAGAAAGAGAGTAAAGAACTAGAGCAGGAGCTCAGAGCCCTCCTGGGGGCGCTGAGGCCCACCACGGATGCCTCCGAGGGGAAGCGGGATTAGGCCTGGCTTAGCTCAGACAATGTGGCAAGATGGGGGACCTCAGCACTGCGCACGCGCCCTACGAGCTCGTGGGCAGCGCCAGCTAGAGCTAGGAAGGTGGGGGCAGGTGGAGGGAGGGAAGCAGCTGCCTGGGGCCCAGCAGGCTGTGGGGCGTTGCCGCCCTCCTTCCCTCTCCCCAGCACCCCCTCCTCAGTCCCTCAGGCCCTGCCACCCACCCTCAGCTGGAGATTCCGAGCAGCTAGACGCACACCCCTGGCCCCACATACACACCCTGGGCCCCATTCCCCATCCTGTGGGCCAAAATTCTTTCAGGCAGCTCCTCCTAGGCCCTCAGGACCCCACCCCCACCCCAGATACTCCACCTCTCACTGCTCCAGGTTCTCTGGCCAAGTGGGTTTAAGGGGTAGGAACCTGGTAGGAGGCAAAGGTTCCTCTGGGTCTGAGTTTTTCTGCCAATGGATCTCTCTTTTGTCCTGTCCCAAGGAGCCCCTCCAGATCTCTTCCCAACACCTCCCCTTTCACCTGGGCCATCCTGGCTCGGTGAAGTTCTGGGGAGATTTGAAAAGGAGCCCTTCTGGCCATTCCTCACGTTGGCCACCAGGGGTCAGACTTTGTCCAGCTGGGAGGAAGGTCCTTGCTAGTTTCCACCCCATCAGCCAGGCCTTGGAGAGCAGGGCAAGTTGGGGCAGGCCCTGGAGGTGACCTCTGAACTAGGGAGGCTGAGGGACCCTGAACATTGACAGGAGGAAAGGGCTGGCTCTGTGGTTCTGAAGCTCACAGTTACTCTCTCACTGCCCCCGCCCCGACCCCACTGACAAGGGCTTTGTCCACTGCTGGGAAATTGGGGGAACTAGGCTGAGTCAGGGAGCTCAAGAATTGAAGGGACAAAGGCAGGGACAGTTGTGGCTCCAGAGAAGAAGGGAGAGCTGAGAGGGAGCCACCCATCAGAGCACTCAGCCAGGCCTGGATCCCTGGCCATTGCCCTCTAGGTTAAGGGGACCAAGGGCCTCCCTTGGCCCATCCCCACCATTTGGATTGTGTGTGTGTGTGTGTGTGTGAGAGAGAGAGAGAGAGAGAGAATCAGTCTTCTCACATCCCAGCAGGTCCTCAGTCCTGGATGTTGGGTCAGTCTTTGACAAAGCAGGCAACTGGCCAGGTGTGGCTACCCTCTCGCCTCCCTGCGTCAGAGCCTCTTCGGCACCCACTCCTACATCCCTCCCCCGAGTGACAGTTCTCTATCACAGGTGTGCGTCCAGGCACCCAAGATGACCGTGAGATTTCTAAGCCACTCCATGCCATCTGGAGATGACAGGGAGGAGGGCCATCTCTCCTTGCCTCCCACGCTCCCTAGCCTCCCTGGGAACAGAGGGACTTCTGGGGACAGCAGCCTCCCCCATGACACGACAGGGCCTCAGGTATTGCACGTTCTTAGGTCGGCCTCTGGATACCGGGGCCCCTGACTGACTATAGGAGCGAACTTTAGAGGTGGAACTTAAGATAGGCAACAAAAGCTCGGCACCTCTCCTGAAACAGCTGTGGGTGGAAAAGCAATGACAGATTCACAGAAAAGTCATTTGCCAGGAACGACGTGCCCCGTGGTGGCCCACAGTGCCAAAACCTGAAGGAGGGGCTCTCGCCGCCGACGCCAGCAGTACAGAGCTACTGGGGGGAGAGTTTAAGAACTCAAACTCTGAAATGCCCTCTCTGGCCACGCTCTCCCCTGCGTCCACCCCCCTGCCCCCTAGCCCTGCTCCTTAGCTGGGGTGAATCCAGCACAGGCCCACCCTTCTCCGCTCGCTCCCTCCTGTCCCCCTCTGCTGCCCACCTACCCACCCTACTCTGCGCGGCTCACAGTCACTCAGCAGTACAATAGCCCTCTGGGGTCTCTCGCCCAGTGATTCGCTGCCCGTCCTGCCCGTGCTCAGCCTTGGGGAACGCCCTTCCTCCACTCCGACACCTCCTCTGGGCATCTCTGGCTTGCTAGGGAAAGTCACAAATGGGTCTGACGACAGAGTTGTGATTCCTGATGCCACCTGGTTCCATGTGGCTGCCCAGCAGTCCTTTTGATTCATCCTCCTCGTCTCTGACCCCATTCCCCCCGTCTCTCCATTCTTCTGCAGCCACCATCCCTCACGCAGCAATGACAAGTTTAGATCTGTTTTTAGAAACAGCAACGGCAAACCTACCAACCAAACAATCTTCCATGCTCCTGCTCCCCCCACCTCCAGATATTTATTCCCTGAGGGAGTGTATTTACCCCTCCTCTCTCTTCTCATGGTCCCCTCCTTTCATCTCACAATTTGCTACCTGCCTCTTAACCGCTCTTGCAGAGATCACCTGTGACTTGCTGATGACCAAAGCCAGTGGACTCTCCTCGTATTCTTCTCTCAGTTCTTCTGGGCCAGCTGCCTCCTTAAAACTCTCCTCTCTTGACTTCTCCAATTTTTTTTTTTTTTTCTTTTTGGTATGTGGATAGTTCCCTGACCAGGAATCGAACCCAGGCCGCAGCACTGATAGCGCCAGCGCCGAAGCCCTAAGCCACTACACCATCAGGGAGCTCCCACTGACTTCTAATACACGATTGTCTTGACACCCTTTAAATCAGGTTTTAGTCAAATTATCGAGAACGTTATGCCTGGCATTGTGCTAAAATGCTGTAGGGATGCGGAGTTGACTAACTCACAGAGCATGCCCTCAAGATGATGCTACCTGCTTAAAAGGGAGACAGACGCACTGAACTATCCCTTGTCCTCACCATCTTCCAAGAATGGTGCCAAATCCCACCTTGCGCGTTTACGCAAAAGCACTTACTTGGTGCAAAGCACTGGAGATACGGCAGGTGGCCTCAGACACCATTGCCTCCCCTCTGGGGCTCGGAGACCAGCAGAGCCCCCACCCAACTGGATGCAGTCGCTCCCTCCTGGACTTCCACAGTGTTTTCCTTGGGTCGTCCTGCATGTAATCAAATTCTACCTTGGATTCTTGCATGTGGGGGGAGGTGGGGTCCTAGTCCCTTTTCCAGATTATTTTGTTCAACACACTAATTAACCACCTTCTTTGGGCTGGAGCCTGAGCTGGGTGCTGAGATAGACGGATAGGGAAGACTCAGAATCGGCCCCCCAAGAAGCGCATAGTATGGTAGCATGGGACTACCTGCCTTCTCCCTGTGTTCTGTACAGCCCTTTGCCTGGTGCCTTACGTGTAACAGGCCGCCGCATGGACACAGCCCAGATGCCTTCCATCTAGTTATGCAGGTAGGGCCTGCAGGTGCCCCTGGCCGTGCCTGGGCAGATGTCTCTGACTAAAGAGCCTGGACCCCTCAGGGTGGGCATGTTCCCTCCAACTTGGGCCAGGTGACTCAGGGACATTCAGCAGAGCCTGGCTTGCCCCACCCACACACAAATTCAATAGCTCCTGCACCCAAACTGCAGCCTCTCCCTTTCCCGGTGGCTCAGGCCGGGGGCGCGTCTGCTTTTGTTCCTCATCAGTTCAGATAAACTGGTCTCTTCCCAGACAGAGCGCAGCCTCCACGAGGGCAGGAGCCAAGTTAGGTCTTAGACTTCTTTTATCTTTCCAACACCGGTGAGCACAGGGATGGGCAGGTAATTAGCTCTTCACAATATTTGTTGACTGACTGACATCGCCATCGCCATCCTTTGTTACTTCCTCCGCTCAGGGCCCCGTCTCCAGGAGCCCCTTGTAGAACATCCATGTGCTACGTGGGAGCGGCGACCCCATTAATTCACCCAGCAGCTCTTCGCTAGAGCATCACGACACGCCGTGTGTCCTAAGTGAGCTGTAGCTGCCAATCACTGCAGCCAAGCCCGTGACCTTTATTTCCAGCAGTGTTCTAAGGGTATTTAATATCTCCATTTTACAGAGGAAACTGGAGAGGAGAGCTTTAAATCATTTGCCCAAGGTCATTCAGTCAACAGGTTATGAAAGTGGGATCTGAGCTCAGGTCACCCCTCCGAGAGCACCCCTCCCGCTCCCTTGCCGTCCAATGCGAGCTCCTCATCGCCCACCACTAACCTGCGGCCTGACGTCGGAGAGAAAGCAGTCACAGCTGAGACAGTGACGCGGCCACAGTCCATTGCCCTCCCTGGGACATGAGGGGCACTGAGAGGGTGAGGGTCGCTGCTGGAGAGTGACAGCCCCAGGTGGGGATTCTGGGGAAACTGAGGACTGAATGCATGGGCTGACCACCTGGAGAGAGCACCGAAGGGGCAGACAAACTGCTTTGCAGAGACAGACGGAGGAGACCATCAGAGTACTCCAGAGGTGACTGAGCAAAGGCTGGGAGGGGTCCGATAAGCGTCGCACGGGGCGTCTGGGAGGACCGAGGAACAAGGCGCCGAGGAGGGGGCTGAGTGAAGTCTGTTGCGTACACATGGTCCCCGGTGGACAGCACGGCAGAGCCTCCTCCCCGGGCTCTCAGCATCTCCTGACCTCAGGGCCCCAGCTCTCCCAGCGGACCTGGGAGCCAGGGGAGGGGCCCGGAGGAGGGGCCAAGCCAAGCAAAGAGATGCTTCTGGGGCAAGCATTTTATTTGTTAATACAAGAATAGAAATTCTGCAATAAATATAATCTAATAAATAACATCTCCAAATAAATAAATATTAATACAACAAACAGTCAATGAGTGGTTGGGGCTGGGGGGCAGGGCCTGGGGGAGCTGCCCCCCTGCACCCCGAAATGCTACTGCAATGTAAACTTTCAGGAAATCCTGTGGCTGTGGCTATGGCTGCCTTCCCCAGGCTGGGCAACCCACAGGTACCCTGGAAAAGGGGGCGGACAGGAGGCACCGCGAAGCCAGCAAGGAAGTTCAAGGCAAGGTCCTTTGGTTGCCACCCTGTGCCACGACTGCCTCGGTGACCCCTGGGTCGGGTCATGTCCCTGCTCCTCTGCTCTCAGCATTACCTCTACTGCAGACCCCACCTCTCCCATTTTTAATCCCATCTCTTCCTGTTCGGACTTGCCGCTGCGTTTGTTTCCTGAATTGGACGTATGGAGTTCATGGGGGTAGGGGAGCAACACCCACTAAGGAGAGTGGGGCGGCCAAAGGGCTTCACCCCAGAAAGGCACATCGTGGGGGGGCCCCCTCCCTGCCCTACAGGCATGGGTCCTGGAAGTGCCCCCTGAGGGGCTGGCTGGGCACTGGCAGGTGGTGGGCGGGAAGCAGGGGGCTGCGAGCCTCTGCACCCACTCAGACCACTTGGGGCTCCCTGGAGCGCCGCCTCCTGTGGGAATGGGACGGGCCTATTGCACCTCTTCCCCAGACCTGCAGAACTTTGGGAAGTGGGGAGGGGCCGGGCCTTATTGCATCACGCCCTCCTCCAAGTCTGGGAAGGGCCAGAGGCTCCCGGCTTTCTGTCTCCCGGCTCAACAAGTGTTGGCATCCAGGCTTCTCCCTCCCAGAGTGGGGGCAGGGCTGGAGGGGGAGAGGGAAGAGGAGGTGGTAAAGGTCAGAGCTCAGAAGCCACGGGCCCCCAGGTGCAGGGTGACCGCAGCTGCTGGAGGCTGCATCTTCTTCTTGAGCCGGTTGAAGTCCTTGGCTGAGCGCCACAGCCAGGTCTGCAGCTCCTTCAGCAGCCAGAAGTCGTCCATCTTCTGGAGGAAGTCACTGTGGGCAGGGCCAGGGGCCCAGGTGGGCTCAGTCCCGGGCAGAGGCTGAGGCAGCGGGTAGCCCAGAGCTGCCATGACCCCGGCGATGCTGCCCAGCAGGCCCTGGAGGCTGGTGCAGAAGTGGGCCAGGCTGCGGCGCAGCTCGGCCGCTGCCGCCTGGCGGTTGAGGCCACGCAAGTGGCACAGAAGGTGGCTGTAGGCCTCGTAGTTCTGAGTCAGGCGCAGTTTGTCATTGAGGCTTCGCCACACTTCCAAGTTGACAGTGGCCCTGGGCAGAGTCTCTGCCCCCAGCCGAGGTGGGTTGAAGTCAGGCTCGTTGAAAGGGGGGCCCAGGTAGTTCAGCTGTGGAAAGGAGAGGGCGATGGGGAAGGTGGTGGGCGGAGCAGGGTGCCAGCTCGCTGTGGCCGGGAGATAACCTGTCCCCAAAGCCTCTACCTCCCGTGTCCCCTGACACTGGCCCCACCTCCATGCTAGGCCTCTCTGTTCACAGGCCTCCCCTAAGTTTCTCCAGGGGTGTCATCTGCATGGAGGTGACGGCTGAAGCAATGGGGTTGCTGAGCTCTCCTACGGAGAGCTGTGGGAAGGGGAAACGTGGGCAGCAGGCACTCGGGAAGGCCCCGCTGGCTGGCTGTGTGTGCAAGCCTCCGGAGCGTGCCCACCGGGGCTGGGGCCCACTGGGGGAGAGTGCCCATGGCGGGGTGGGCAGGGCAGAGAGGAAAAGGAGCCATGAGGACCCAGGAAGCCAGGCTGCGAAGGTAGAAGGTGGACCAGGAGAGTGCAGAGCCAAGAAGAGAGTTCAAGAAGGCAGCAGAGCTCACCGCCGGGGCTGTAAAACAGAGCGAGGAGCATGAGCCTTCGAAGAGCTGTTGGGTTTGGCAGAAGGAGGTGCCTGACGACCTTGGAGAGAACCTTGGAGAGAACGGCTTCAGTGGCCTGGAAGCCAGATTGCAGGGGGTTAAGGAGTGGGTGGGTGGAGAGGAAGTGGAGGCAGAGGGTGTAGACCACTGCTTTGAGAAATCTGGCAGGGGAAGCCAGGAGAGAGAAGGGTTGGGAGCTAGAGAGGGTAACGGAGTCAAGCAAAGGCTTTCTGCACCGGGAAACCAGAGAGGGAGAAGGCGGAGGGGCCTGCGGCCATCAGAGCTCCGTTTGCCTCGGACCGCTGGGGCAGAAGGGACTCCCTGAAGGAGGGGCTCGGCCCGTGCGAGCAGGGCTGCAGGAGGAAACTGAGGCAGTGTCGGGACTTGGGCAGGAGGAAGGGTATGCAGCACAGTCTAGGGAAGAGGACAGAGCCTTACCAGCCCCTGGGGAGAAGCCTGGGGCCCAGGGAGAGGGCTGAGGGAGACAGTTCAGCCGGGGAGAGAGAGGGAGCGGGGCGAGGCCTGGGATCGGGAGGGCCCAGGGGGAGGTTCACACGCTGACAAGCGCAGAGACAAACTAATTTCCTCGGTGTATCCTGGGGCTGGAGCCAGCTCCCCCGCCGCCCTCCTCCCCTTTCTTTCCCTGGCTCCAGAGTAGGGCCTGGGATGTGGAAGAGGAACTCGGGAAGAGGGGGCCCATTCCCGTGGTCCCCGCTAACTCGGGCCCTCCTTCCTCCTCTCCTGGGCTCTTCGAACACCTCTGGACCACCCCAAATCCTTACGGCGGAACTTGCATCCACACCCTGCGCCCCCTGCCACCCCCGGCCTGGCTTCCCGGCAGCCCCCTTCCCGCATGTCCCCTCTAGGAGGCCCAGCTAGGATGGGAGAGGCAGACAGAAGGGAGGCCCCTGGGTCCAGAGCAGCAGGGCCCCAGGTCCGGGGCAGAGGCGAGCTAGAACACAGGCAGGGAGGTGGGGCCCCTCCATCCCCACCCAGCCCCGCCCGTGCAAGAGACACCACAACACGGTGTAAACAGAGGAGACTTCCCCGGCCCCCAGGGGGAGGCGGGCGGCTGGGCCGGCAGCCAGTGGGGCAATGGGCCAAGGCGGGTGCGAGGCCTGCCCACATGCCTAGTCCTGGGGCCAGGGATGGGGAGGAGGGGGCACCTAAGAGGGAAGGGCAGGAGGCTGGCTAGACGCGAAGGCCGCTTGGAGCCAAAGGGCCCCTTCTCATCACCCCACCTTCATCAGGACCCCTCCACCACGGTCTCTTCCCCCAGTTCCTCCCCCTCATTCTTCCCCCAATCCCCAGGCCCCTAACCTGCCCAGGATACTCACGTAGGTCCCAGCCAAGCTGCGGAGTTGGTGCTCCAGGTAGCGGGTGAGGTCATAGGTTTTCTGGATGGAGGGGCCGGGCCCTGGGTCTCCGGTGCGGTTGAGGGCCGGCACTGCAGGGAGGTGCCAGAGCACGGTGCACAGGCAGGCTAGCATCCCCCACGAGTCCCCTGTGGACAGGACGAGCAGAGGCATGAGGGCGGGTCTGGCCCGGAGAGAAAGCAGCTGGCAGCCCCTCAGGTGTCTGTCCCCACCTTGGGCTGGGGGCGGGGGAGGTGAGTGTGGGGTGCCAGATGGGAGGCGGGGGGGGGTGGGGGGTG
>PVJL010009758.1:0-43789 GCA_004026885.1 Lyroderma lyra | reverse complement strand
GGGACACAAATCAGTATTCCCGAGTCCCAGGTGTGCCTCAGCCTCCCGGTCCCACAGCAGCGTGGGAGCCAAGGGGTGGGAAACGCGCGTCGCTGCCCGCTGAGAGCAGCCAGCCCTGGGAGGGAGGCGAGAGGCTGCCCTCCCCCAGAGCAGAAGGGGCCCAGCTGCAGGAGGCAGGGCACCGGCTCAGGCCACCAGGTCAGGCTGAAGGCCACAGAGCTGGCTCCTGTGGTCTGAGCCTGCACCCTGCCTCTTCCAGCTAGTTAATGGCGGGAACATTCTAGGATCGGATCCCTGGTGTGGAACTGCAGGATGGGGTTAGAATGGAGATTTAGTGTTCACTCTCAGGGATGGTGGTTTGTCCTAGTCCCATTTAGAGTTTTGGGTGGGGAGAGAGGGAGGGAGAGGAGGAGGAGGATGTATTGGACGAATTGGGCTTGTCAGCTGATGGTGCCGGAGAGCTTGGGCATCCCAGGGTGCCAGAGGCCAGTGCTGTGAGGACAGACATAGGCAGTTGGAAAACGTGATTTTCGGTGAGGTCCCAGCTTTTAGATGAGTCCAAGGTCAAGAGCACTGGGACAGGATTCAGTGAGCACTGGGGCCGGGATAGGACAGAGGGGGACTACCGTTGGCATTGGGTGAGCTTTAAGGATTGGGTTACTTTTAGAGTTTCAGGTTAGTTTATTGGCTGAGTGAGTGATGTGGCTGGCGTTTGCGTCCAGCTGGGGGATGTGGCTAGGTTTGGGAGGCAGAGGGTTGGCTGGGACTAAGGTCTGTGAGTGTCAGATGGAGTGATGCGCGGCCTGCTCTAGGACACGGCTAGTTTGGATTTGGGGCTTGGGTAGAGGTGAGATCACGAGTGGCTTCTCTCTTCCAGTTCACAAATTTATACTTTCAAATTTTCTGCAATGACATCTGTTGGTTTGCTAGTTAGAAATAAGTTAGTTATGAGTTTAATAATCTGACTGCACTTACAGTTAGGACAGGTTTGGAGTTAAGAATGAAGACTAGGTTAAGTTTACACCGGGTCAAGGTTTTAGACAGGGTATCAACTTGGAAGGTTTAGGATTCAAATTGTGGAGAATGTCTCTTGCAGAGTGTAGGGCTCAGGTGGGGAATTTTGCAGTGGCCCAACTGGTCAGCCTTGACTCTTTCAGAGGCTGGACTGACGGTCTTTACTGATGGGAGATGGGCTCTTGGTTTGTGGGGTGGGCGGTGTGCATGCACCCACAGGTTTTAGGAGTGATCAGGGTCAGGCATAACACTGCTCCCTGAGGAGACAGGCTCCCCTTTTCCTCTCTCCCATCTGTAACCTCCCAAGTCTTCTTCCCTCATTCTTCCTTTCCATCCGAGCTCTTGCTGATGCTGACTTCCTTTCTATTTCCTGTTCTGCACATCCCAAGACAATTCTAAGGCCCTGTTCCTTTGCACGAAGCCTTGGGCTACCCTCAGCCTGGATATCTGGCTGAGTCACCCCCAAGACCCTCCATGTACAAGGTGGGGTTGGTTTTGGAGGTTGGCGACCTGTGGAGGTGGGCAGTGGCCCTTCCAGCCTCGCAGTAGCTTTCAGGGTAGAGTCTGGCCTCACTCCCGGCCGTGCCAATCCCGAGGGTCCTGGCTGAAGCAGGGATGGGGAGCTGGGCTTGCCTCTTGACCCACCCTGCTGTGGGCAGCCCTGTTAGCCAGAGTCCTGGGACGGGGCAGGTCTGTTCTCCCCCTCCCCTCTGGGCCCTGTGGGACATCTCTGGGGAGCTCTGGCTCCTTACACAGGGACAGCAGGGGAGAAGCCTTTGGATAAACAAGAGCTAAGTCATCTGGGCAGAAAAACGGCTCATGAAATTAACCAGACGAGGCCGGTGTTTCCAGGAATATTTCAGTTCTGAGGTAACTGTCACTGCAGGCTGGGGGGCGGGGGGCAGGACAGAGAGCAGACCGATCCAACTGACCGAACCGCGGAGAGACCCGGAAAGAGGGAAGGAGTCTCAAATCCAGAGGGAGAAAGGGGACAGGGCTCTACCCTCTGTTATGACAGATTCCACTCCGGGCAAAATGCCCCCATGTCTCAGGCGGCAAACCTGGAAGCGTCTGGGCCAGAGAACACCTGTGATGTGCTTGTTAGCAGCTTGCAGCTCGCCTGCGACCCCGGGGAGGGAGAGTGCTGTGGGCAACCCGGAGCCCTCACCCACCCTCCTCTGCGGGCTCCTGGTGTGCAGGTGGACCTGGCCACAGGGGGCTGTCTTGGGCCCCTCCCCCAGCCCTGGCCCCCAGCCTGCCCCCGCCCCAGCTCTGCCTCTGGCTGCTGCCCACTGATTGTTTACATCCGTCTTCCCCTGTGTTTATAAATCCGGCTGAGCATGTGAGGAGCTAATGAGTGCAGCTCACGTTTCCTGCGGCAGCCCCCCCATCCCCACCCCCATCCTGGCCCCCGCCTGGGCCAGCCCCTAATTCCATCCAGATCCCTGGGCCCTGGGAACCAAGGCCCCCCTCATGCACACACACACACACGCACACACAGCCCACGCAAGTGCATGGTCACCCTGACACGGCTGCAGAGGCAGGCACACCCGTCCATTCATATATTTAGCCAGCTGCCTCTCAGCCCTTGGCCTGTATCCCCCAGGCTGACCTCACTCAGTGAGCGGGGCGGGGGGGGGGGGGTGCTCAGCGATTCAGACGTACCAGGGTGGTCAGGGTGGGTAGGACAAGTCAGTCCGGAGAGTCTGCACCTGGGATCGGTAGCTAAGAGCTATCAGCCTAAAACATAGGAGACAGGGAGGCACTGCAGAGCTCCAGAGGTGCTGGGCTAAATGTGGGAGCCAGAAGAAGCCCTGCCCCTCAGGCCAGACCAGGCCAGCATCATAGTGACCTTGGAGCAGTCTGTTGAGGGGAGTTGGGGAATGAAGCAGTTTAGTGGGTGGTGAGTCCACCGCGATGTGAGACCCAGGCATTGAGACTAGGAAAGGGTCCTTGGGGGAGCTTCCCGACCTGCCTTCCCAGAGAAAGACCCACAGACACAGCAGGACTTCCCTGTCGTCTGCCCTCCCCTCCCTTCCACCCTCTGCTTGGTTCCCTGTCCCCCAGGCCACTGAGAAGCGGCTTAGCAAGTAGGTACACATGGGCCCAGGACTCAGGAGACCTTGCTTCGCCACCCATCAACCCATCAGGGGATGAGGCTGCACCACGCACTGCGAAGTTCTCAGCAGGACTTGGGGGCCCCACCCATCTCTGCGGTCCTCTTCAGCCGCCTGCTCCCTGTCCTTCTCTGCTACCTAGACGACAGAAGTCACTCAGGTCCAGGAAAGAAGCAGCCGGGGTGCCAGCCGCTTTGCCGTGAAGTCAGTGTGGTCACAGAAATGGGGCTTTCACTAGGGTGAGCAGGGTCTGGATTGCGCTTCAGGAGGACCCCTGAGAGTGCTCGGGGAGAGCAGGGTGAAGCCCGGGATGCTGGGCTGCCCCGATAGCGAGGCGGGGGCACCTAACGAGGAAACAGGGCGACCGTGCGGTTGAGTTTGAGAGGTGGTTGTTATCCAGAGGGCGGGAGGGGCTCCGAGGGAGCGGGCAGGACCCAGGGTGTGAACAGGCAGGTGGGACTGTGGGGAGGAATGTGAAGTGTCACTAATAGAGTAGCTGGTGTGGCAGGGTGGTGTGCAGAAGTGCGGGGCTCTGTGAGGGGGGCGAGGGAGCCATTCCACCAGTCAGGGAGACTTCTGGGGCTGCTGGGTGACAGTTGCTGTACTCTCTGCCCGGTTCCCCGCTGGCTGAGTGTGTGACAGCGAGTGTGCCTGAGCCAGTGGTGGGAGCAGGTCTGGTCTGTCAGGGCAATGTGCCCGCAGCAGGGGTAGTGTGTGCTTGGGTGCGGGGGGAGGGGGTCCGTCTGGGTCATGGTCAGAGAGCGCGTGACAGGAGTGTGTCCAGGGCCCCCCAGCCACAGGCTCTCCAGGGCTCGGACTGCTCCTGCCACGCCAGACGCCAGCCTCCCCTCCGCTCCTGGCAGCGCCCTCCGACCCCAGCGGGGAGGGTCAGGCCGGGCGCAGGAGAAGACTGGGACGGCGTCCTCTGGGATTGAGGGGGGGGTCTCTGGGAAGGGCTTCTGGAGCGCAGCGTGGAGCTGCTGGGAACAAGGTGGGGAGAGCAGAGACGAGAGGATTCTGCAAAGCTCGGGGGAAGTGGGCTTTTCCTCGAGGGGCTCGGCCCAGGAACTGTGCGGCAGCGGCCGCTCGCGGGCCCTCCCCCTTAGGCGGTGACCTCTCGCTCCCGGCCCCCTCCCGCCGCCGGCGGCGCCGTCCCCTTGTGTGGCCCGGGCGCCCCCGACCCCGCCCCCGGCCCGCTCCCGCCCGGTCGCTCCCTTCCCGTCGGCAGAGGCGGGGGCGGGGTCCGGGGCGCCGGGCTCGGCCCGGCCGCTGCCCCTTCCCGCGCGTCAACTCCCTGCCCGGCCCGCCCGCTCTGCCGCGGGCCGCGGGCGCCGAGCGGCCGCTGCCGCCGCTCCCCGACCGGTGACGGACTTTTTCCTGCCCGGTCCGGCAGAGCTGCGCCCGCCCCCCGCACTAATCACTCCCAGGCCAGGGCGGGTGGGAGGGGGGCTCGCTGCCGCCGCTCGCCCGGCCACCCGGCCCCTACCTGCCGCCGGCGCCCCGGCCGCGGGCAGCATGGTGGGCTCCGGCCGCGCGGCGCGCAGCGAGGAAGCCGCTTGTCCCGCCCGCGGCCCGGCCCGGCCCAGCGAGGCTCGGCTCAGCCCAGCCCTCCACCGCCTCTCCTCTCTCTCCCGCCCTCCTTCCCGCCATCCCCTCCCGCCGGGCCGGGGAGGGAGAGCTGCGCAGCCCGAGGTGTCGGCCTCCCCTCGCCTCCCGCCGGCCCGGCCCCGGGCTCCCCTGTGCCTCCCTCCCGCCCGCCCGCCCTCCCACCTCCCTCTTCCTCTCGCGGCCCCCACCTCCCCGCGCGCCGCGTCTCCCTCCCGCAGCCCCGCTCCCGCCTCGGACTTGTTCTCTCCGACTTTTGCGCGGGGCTCTGTCCGTCGGGATCTGTGGGGGGGACCCCGCCTCTCTGGGGCTCCAGGTGGCCGCCTCCCCAGGTCTGCGGGGTTTCCCGCCGCGCTCCGGGCCACCTCCTGGCCCGGCCGAGCGGACTCTAGGAATGCCGCGTCCCCGCCGGGCGGCTCTCGAGGGCGCCCAGCCGTGCCTCCCCCGGCCCGAGCCCTGCTGGAGGGGGCAGCGCCCAGCTCCCCAGCCCGGCCCCGGCTCGGGGCTCCTGCGGGGAAGGACGGAAGCGGATCTCGCGGCTCCTGGGCGGGGGCGGGGGCCGGGGCCTCGGATGCCTGGCTCCTACCTGCTCGGAAGTCCATGGGGATGGGGGCCGGGCCGGCCGGGCGCGGCTCCTCTCCCGGAGGCTGGCGGAGTGGGAGGGCGAGCCGCGGCTCCGGCGAAGCTTTAATAATCCCATCCGCCAGGCCCACTCGCAGGTTTTTTTCGCTCGGTTTCGGATTTTTTTTTTCGGTGTGGGACATTCTGCAAACTTTTTTTTTTTTTCTGACGTGTAAAGCTGTAACCACAAATTGTAGCGGCCCTCCCCGGGGTGGGGGGAGGAGGAGGGGGGGAGGAGAGAAGGGAGGGCTTCTGGGGCTCCTCTCCCTCCCACAACACCGAGGGGGGGTGAGGTGAGGCGAGGCTGCGGCGGTACCACCCTGGGCCTCCTGGGGGAGGGGGCGGGGAGGGCATCAGTCCGTCTGCAAACTGCGAGAGCTCCTGGAGGGAGCCGCCCGCTCCTTCCCTCGCCCTTGGTGTCGGCCTGGGCCGCTGCCCGCTGCCCGGTGCGGGTCACGCTCTCACCCTACCTCTGCCTCCTCATCTCTGACCTTCCCCCCGAACACACACACACACACACACACACACACACACAAAGTGCAATGACACATTCTCCCAAATGCCAACGATCTGGCCTCCAAGCAAGTGATGGTGTTTTTCCTGCTGCCCTTTGTCTGGGCTGACCCCCCCCACTCCCGCCTATTGTCCCGCCGCCTGTCCCATTTCCAAAAGCTGGGGCTGAGTGAGGCGCTGGGCCGGAGCAGGTGACTAACCCGCTCACAATGCCCCCTGCGGGGGAGGAAGAGGGCACCACAAGCCCTCTGCCCTGCTGGCGGGAAAGAAGAGGGCACTTGGCCCAGGGCTTTTCCTCAAGTTCACGAGGTGCTTCATTCTTCCTAGCGGCTAGGAGAGTGCACACGGGTGGGGGATTTGTAGTTCATTAATCAGCACGAGGCACCCGGGCCAGTTTCATCAACACCAGGGCTTCCTCCGTGACTCAGCGAGAATGCTCCCATTCAAGGCGATGGACAGACCCCATTTGTGAAACGCTTCCCCGTGAAGACATTTGGCTTCCTCCTGCCTTTGGGGTTTGGGGTGGTTGTTTTTTTCCGGTGGTGGGGTCGGGGTGGTTTGGCTGTGGCGTGCTCTCCCCACTTCCTTCCCTCAGGCCTGGGTTGGGACTTGCTGAGCGGGAAACCCAGGGGACCCATAAGCCTAGACCCTCTAGGGTCTCCCTTCCTCCACCGAGGGCTGCCAGGGAGAGGGCAGAGGAAACAGTTCTCATAGGGGGTTTGTGCAGAAAGCCCCATTTTGAGTCTTTTCTTGTGGGACAGTCATTTGGTCTCCAAGGCTGGAGGGCTCTAGATCCAGACCAGCAATGAAATCATTCGGTAATTAGTTACTTTTGTTGTTGTTTATTTGTTGTTCAAAGAGGGAGAGGCAGTGGTGGGCCAGACCTGGAAGGTGACTCCTCTCTCTGGAACAGCGACAGAGCCTGTGTTCCCCACTCCTGCCTTGGTGCCCCCAGAGAAAGGTGGCGGTCCTGCTGGCCCTGCCACAGCCCCCGCAGCCTGCAGGTCAGAGCAGGCGACATGGTCATGACCGTGCCAGGTTCCCAGGGCAGCTCTTCTCTATTCTGCACTTCTAGAACTGGGATGGGGGTGGGTGGGGGGAGAAGTTTGTTTTCAATTACCTCACTGGAGTGGGACAGACTTTGTTGTTGTGTTTTTTCCCTCTCCCTCTCTCTCTCTTTTTTTCTCTCTCTCTCTCCCTCTTCCCCTGAGAAAAAGAACTGGGAGAGTGGAGCTGGCCTGGGGCTGAGGGCAGGGGACTTTCGGGGCATCAGCAGCAGCTCTGATGAAACCCACCTTGGAGGGGCCTTTTCAGAAAGTGCTCGAGGCCTCCCTCTCCCCCTCCCCCCGCTCGGCCCCCAGCTCAAATGCTGGATTTTCAATGACATTCTTGGCTGATGAACCCAGTGATCTTTGATGCCCATGCCAAGGTCAAGAAGGCAGATAGATGCCTAGGGGATGACTGGTACTGAGGCCAGCCAGGAGGTCCCCGCGCAGCTACTCAGTCAGAGGGAAGGAGCCCCAAAGGGGAGGGGAGGGCTCAGGGCCGCTCCTCGCTGGCTGCCTGCTCCTTGCGGAGAGTATCTGCACAGACAATGTGGTTTGGATTTGGCCGAGCCCCCTCAGCACCTTATAAAGCACCTTGCTGAGTCAGGGAGAAAGCAGCCCCACCGCAGGGGGGAGAGGGGAGAGGGGCGCTGGAGGAGGAGGGGGAGGCTGAGGGAAGAGGAGGGGGAGAAGGGACAGGGCAGGAAAGAAGAGACACAAAGAGGCGAATATAATAAATGGGTGGAAGTCGGAAGGAGGGGAGGCGGCAGGAGCCCAAGGAGGAAGAGGAACAGACTGTGGTGGGGGGTGCTCACCATGTTGCCCCCTCCCTCCAGCGAGTGTCCACCTCAGGAGCCTGTCTAGAAGGCTTTGGTTTGCAGGAACCCAGGGCTGCAGCTCTGAAAGGGGACCCAGGCGGGGGGGGGGGGGGGGGGGGGGGGGGGGGGGGGGGGGGGGGGGGGGGGGGGGGGGGGGGGGGGGGCGGGACAATTGGCTTTACACACAGCCCCTGGGCTTGGTGCTGTGACCCCACAAGTGGGAAAGTCAGGTTGTGCCTCTGCTTCTTGTATGGACTTGCATCCCTACCCTCTCCCCTCACCTGGGGAGGGGGGTGCCAAGCCTCTCCCCTCCCCGTGTTCCCCACTGCCAAAGGGAAAATCAGCTCCATCTCCGAGCTGCCAGTGCCCCTCGGCCATGCCTGGGCAAAGGCAGCAGGCCAGGAGCTGCCGATTGGGTTGGGGTGGGGGCTGGCATGAAGACTGTGCCTTTATTCTGCCAAATGCTAAATGGGAGTGGGCCACTGGGATTGGGGGCAGGGGAGAAAGGAGAAGCCAAGTAGGAATAGCCCCTCCTGGGTGTCTGCCGGGTGGCGGGACACAGGTGGCTGCCCTCTGATTTCCAGCCGGGGCCCTCAGGAACGTTCCTGCTCCACAGTGTCTCTTCCAGCTCAAACAATCTGGGATTGCCGGTGGGGGCAGGGCAGGGGTTAGAGGAGACACCGCCCCGCTGAGTTCCAGATCCATCTGTCCCCTGGTGTGTTGTGCAGGCATTTCCTGAGCCCCTGCTGGGTGCTAGGCCCAGTAAAGGACGGAGGGAAGAGGAAAACCCACCCCTGCCTTCAAGAATTTCACAGTCTTGTGACAAGGGACACTCATTAAATTGTCTGAGATCAGAGGATGGTGAGGGGAGGAGAACCCTGGGAGGAGGTGAAGCTCCAGAGTGGAAATGTAGCTGGACTGCAGGGCGGGCAGAGGCAAGCCACCAGGGGCGGAGACCCCGGCTTCCAGCCGGCCAGCGTGGCCTTGGGGACAGTGCGGGTGTCGGTGAGCTGACGGGACGACACTGCCTTTCTGCCCTCCGACCTTCTAGACTCCAGGCTTTACCATCCACAGTGGGGTGGCAGCTAAGGCCTCAAGGGAAGTGCCTGGGGAGGGGGCAGGGTTGGCACCAAGTGATGACTGAGCTGCCCTCCAAAGGGGGGTGAGTCGTTGGGCCAGGGTCCCACTTCTCCCTCCCACCTTCCCCCCCATAACTGGCATCCCCAGGGAAGGTGCTGCAGATGCCCCCCCAAGCACCATGTCCCAGGAAGCTGCAGAATTGGCCGTGAAGGGCCCTGGCCCCTGGGTGTCCTGGATTCCTGAACTAGGGAGGCTCCTGGTCTGGTCAGCTCCTGGGCGAGCAGGAGTGTGGTGGCGGAGAAGCTCACAGGAGTGAGTGAGGACGTTCACTCGTTCATCCATTTGTTCACCAAACGTTCCCAGGGTTCCTACGGGAATGCCACGTGCCCGGACACAGAGAGGAGCCCTAGGCAGCTCTGGGGGTGCAGGGAGGAAGCAGCCAGGAGAGCCAGGCAGCTGCCACTGGGACCCGACCAGCCTGTCGCAGTGCCTGGCGTTTCTGGGGACAGGTTACTCTTTGGGTCTCTATTTAAACGTACTGAACTCTCACCATGTATCGGTCCCGTGCTAAGACTTTGTGTGTGAACAATTTGGTCTCATTCTTACTGTAATGCTATAAAATCAGAACTGTTATTTCCCCACTTTATATGTGGGGAAACTGAGGCTTGTTAAGATGAAGTCACTGGTCTGAGGTCACATCAGTGGTAGAACCAGGACTGAAGCCCAGGACCTCCTGCCTTCAGTAGCGCCATGCCCTTTGATACACCACGCAGGTGTAATCCCGGGGTCGGGGGACACAAGGCAGGGCACTCAAAGGGGAAGAGCCGGTGCTGAGAGCCACTGGGGCCAGCAGGACCTGCCCAGCGCCCCCGGCCGTGACGTAGGTAACCTGGGGCATGCCCAGTCTCTTCAGGACACCGAGACGTTCCTTGGGACAGAAAGAGACCCTGTTTGCCTGGAGCAGAGACCCGGGCTCTCCTGCCCACCCACCATTGATATGAATGGACCTGGACCGTGTGACCCTGGGTCGGTGAGAGGCGCCACCCTGGGAGCACTCAGATGCCCTCAGCTAGAACTGTGGATTCCAGGAGGAGCAAGTGTGACCCGTGGATGGAGCACTGTTGCACTGGGAGTCAGAGGACCCCCTGCCCGCAGGCCAGGCCCAGGGCGACCCCGTGCTTCCTGAGGCCTGGCCTGCGCAGGGAGGGGCTGGGGGGGCGTCCGGCCCTGGGAGGCAGAGCTCCCGGCCAGCACGCGCACAGTCCAGTGTGAACGTGCAGGCGCGGGGGCCACCGAGGGCAGGAGGGTGCGGCGAGGCAGCGGAGGTGTGCACTTTCCCTTCCCTCCAGTGGGCACCAGCCCAAAGGGCCCTGCCTCGCCCTGAGCCGGCCATGATGTCAGCGGAAACCCCGGGGCCTCCTCCTACCTCGGCAAGGGCCCTACCCTGCCCGGCTCCCGCACCCACACCTGGACCAGCTCAGGCCTCCCGGAGGACGCCGCACCCACCTGGCTCCCGTGGTGCCCAGAGGAACGCGGCCCTGCTGGCAGCCACTCCCTGCCCTCGCTGGGCTTCAGCTGCCGTCTGCAGGGACGGCCGGGTGGCGGGTGTGTGAGCAGGGCAGGGGCAGAGGGGTAGCCCCCGGTGCTCAGCTCCTCCCTTCCCCGCCGTTCTCCCGGGATGTTCCATTGCCCTGGCCAACCCATGCCGCGGGCTCCGTGACTCCGTCTCCCCTGGCAGAGGAGTGGGGTTACCTCTCCCTGAGCTGGAAGATCCTTATCCTGCTCTGCTGAGTCACTGCCGGCTCCTCCCGCCCCGTCCCCTCCCTCCCCCAGCAGCACCCTCCTTCGGGGCTTTCTCCAGACTCTCCGGGCTTCTCAGGGGCCCAGGGCATCTGGGGACAGGCGGCACCTCCCCGGGCCATTGTGGTGGGGCAGCAAGGGGAGTCCCACCCTGAGTGCCTGCACTGTTGGGAGGGGGACAGCTAGTGAGGGCCACCGTTCCCAGGTGTGCGACTCTGGGCAAGTCACTGGACCCCTCGAACACCTCAGTTTTCTCTTGCATAAAACAGGGGTGATGAAAATGGTACTTGCTTCACAGTGAGGGAAGAGCTGATGGGAGTGCAGTCTCTGGCACGCCTCACCCGCTGGAGGTAAACAGTGCTGCCGTCTGCCCCGCACGCGCTGTCCTGCTGCCGCTACGGTCCCTTGCCAGCCCCCGCGTCTACATGTCTCACCGTCTCTGTTCTTTGGCTTCTGCCTTCCTGAAGCCTGTCCCCATTACCCCCACTCTGACCGCCCCCACAGGACACAGAGAACCCTAAGAGTTCTCCGACGACGATGACTTCACATCCCGCACAGCCTCCCGCGGTTCCGTGTGTCGCAGGAGGGCTGGAGCTGCCAGGGTGGGGCTGCGGGCACCGTGAGCTCCGAAGTGATGAGAGGAACCCGCCAACCCTGGCTGTGCCCGTGGCAGTCCCCTTCCGGCTTTCAGGCCGTCTGTCCACAACATGTGGGTGCTTTGGGTCTCTGAAGAGTTCACCCCCCCACCCCGGCCCCAAAGACACCTTTCTGAGGTCACCTCGTGGTCTGCAACAGAGCACTCTGAGCACACGTCAGGTTCAGCCACTGGCTGCTACAAATCTGTTAAATGAAACAGGGACTCAAGGACTCAAGGTGTACAAAGGACTGGTACAGAGAGAGGTCAGCAGAAGGAAATGTCAGGGACGGCTCTGAGAGGGACTGGGGACAATCTGAATGGCAAAAAGGCGAAAGGCACACCTGGCCTGGCACTGGTATCAGGGCTGGGGAGGAGCAGGCACGCAGACCTGTGGGGCCCAGTTGTCCCCCAGAGCTTTCGGAAGCACTTCCTGTATGTGCCCCACAGAACAGTGTGGGCCTATCGAGACACACACCTGCCAGCCAGGGGCTGGGGGGCCCCTGGGACAGAGGGCAAAAGGCTCCAGAGCCGCCCTGCCTTTAGTTAGTGGCCCCCTCCCCGCCCTGCCCAGTTCTCTGAAGTCTCTCCGCACCCCCCACCCCCGTAGTAAGCCTCCCTCAGCCCCTCCTTCCTCTGGTGTCAAGCACAACGTGGGCACAGACCTGGGACCCAGGGGCACTTGCTGGCCGAAGGAGGCCAAGCAGCCTGGCTGTTCTGGAGCTGGGACTGGACACGGTGTCTGTCTCCCTCTGCTGGCCCCTGAGGGCACAGCTCCGCCAGGACGCTTTGCCGGAGTTCGTGGTGCTCCCGTCTTCCAACGGATGGCAAGTGTCAGGGGACGGGGGAAAGGACCCGCGGGCTCAGCCTGCAGGAACGCGGATGCTGCCTCCTGGGCTCCCTGTGGCCTGAAGCCTGTCTGCCTCCAACCGGGGTCCCAGGTTGCTGGCCTGAGGCTTTCCGCACGGGCCAGCAGGCCCCGAACGGCTTCCTTCCCTTCTAACCCATGAACAGAGCTGTCATCCATGGATTTATCTAAACCTTTTGTGAAGCTATTTATATTCCCAGCTGAGACCACATCTTGGGGTAATGAGTTCCATCACCCTCCTCCCCTGCTGGGTGAAGCACGCTGCCTTTGATTTGTCCTAAACGTACCTCACTTGCGCTCCAAGGGGGCCCTGTAACTGCAGGTTTTGGTGAACAAGCCTGAGCTCCCCCGTCCCATCCCTGCTGTGCGGTTAAGAACTTCCATCCCAGCTCCCCTCCCACCCGGCAGACTGGAGAGACCTGGTCTGGTCTGTGCATCCAGCCTGGTAGTGTGGGCACGGCCCTCAGGCCAGCTCCTGCAGCTTTGGAGGACAGAAGGACTCACATTCTCATGAAGCAGAGGGCACAGAGGCTCCAGAATGGAGGGGTGGGCACGTGGCAGCAGCCACCCCTCTCCCTGGGGCAAAGAGAGTACCTGCCAGGCCCTGGCCTCCGGGCCTTTCCTCTGCAATGTTTCTCTGGGGGGACTTTCCTTTCTGCTTCCTGTTTTTGTCCACAATGATTTGTTTTGTTCTTGTTTCTGAGCCCAGAACACTGTGGGGGCACACCCTAGAGTTCTGTAGGCATTGACTAAGTTAATCCTCCCAACCGTCCTTTCGGGTAGGAACCCTCCCCCAGTTTATAGATGAGGAAACTGAGGCTCAGAGAACATAAGCAATATGTCCATCTGCACACAGCCTGAAAACGAAGGAGCCGAGATTCAGACCGAGGCAGGCTGGCGCCTAGAACCCCGTCGTGCAGGGTTCTAGGTCCTGGAAGCACTCCGAATCCCGTAAGTTTGTCATCCCACATACTTCTTAAACCACTCACCCCGGTTGCTGGGAGCAATGCTGGGGAACGAGAAAGGCCTGGGCAGGGCTTGCCCACGGGCGCTGCCCCCACCCCGTGTGCCAGCTCAGCACCCCCAGCAGCTCCAAGCTGCCTCGCCCTCTTAGTTACCCCAGAGCAACCACACAGGTACGCGGCCCCGCCGATTTCCATCCGGGCCTGGGCCTGGGCCTGGGCCGTCCTCCCGTCCGCCTGCGCAGCGGAGTGGGAGCCGGGAGAGCAGGGGTCTGCGTCCTGCACTCTGTCCCGGACTCAGAAAAGCGTGTCTAGTGTGTGCCGAACGAGCGAGCGACAGAGCTCTGGGGCTCTTGCGCTTTCACACTGAACCCGGTGGGTGAGAGGCAGTGAAGAAATTTCCCAATAGATAATGATTTTAAAAGTCTGAAATGATAACCACCTTCCTCTGATCCACGTCTTCTCCCCATCCCTACTCATCCCCACAAACTTACCTACTTGTAGGAGGCCACCTCCAGGGGCGTATGATGAAGACTGAGAATCTGGGATTTGAAAGGATCCTGGGGGAGCGTCCCATCCAACCCCTCATTTTATCAAGACTGAGGTCCAGAGAGGGGCCTTGAGTTGCCTGAGGCTATATGTGAGGACTGGAGCTCCGCTAGGCCTCCTGACTTCAGAGAGACCCCCAAATCCTGTCTGGGCCCCTATACCCATCCCCTGCCCAACACAAAGGTTTCCTGCGTTTCAAGGCTCTAGTGCCCGTGCGCATCCCTTCCGGACCCGAGGGGCATCACTGCTGTGCCCACTGCAAACCTGGGGAGCTCTTTCCAGCCCCACCGCATGGGGGAAGCACGACAGCTCCCTTCCAGAGTTGTGGCCAGGGAGGCCAGAGGGACCTCAGTGAGCATCTCATGCCACCAACAAGGGCAGAGACAGGGAGAGACTTGCACAAAGTCACACAGCGAGTCTGTTAAGGCAGAGACTGGAAACCCAGGCCTCCTGACTCCCCACCTGAGGCTCCTTTCTGGTGTCTGAGCCCCTCAGAAGGGCTAGGTAACTCTTTCGTTTGGATGCGTGTGTCTGAAGAAACATTCACCAAAAGTCCTCAAGGGTTTGTCTCCCTCTCCCCAGGGACTTGCGCCAAAGGCCTCAAGGCCACAGGGCCCTACCGCCCCACAGAGGTCAGGGGCAGACGCGACCGAGTGGTTATTTACAGCCTCTCCTCCAGGCCTTCCAGGGAGCTCTGGCGTCGGTCTGCTGTTCCAGCGGGGCTGCTCGGGTGGGGGTGCGGGGCCGAGCTGAAGAAGTGCCGAGGCTGCTGCGCTTACACCGGGACACGAGGGAGACCCCGCGAGCAGGAAGGGCTGGAAGCGAACAGCTGCACTCGCTTCTTCTGTGCTTCTGACAGAGCGTGGGGGCAGCTCTTGTCCAGGGACGCGTAGGGCCATGGGCGCAGGGCTGGAAGTTGGATTTGTTCCTTTCATCAGAGCATGTGCTAAGAGTGACTCGAGGCAGCTCAGCTTCACACATTTATCCACTGAACACGTATTTATTGGTCACCTACTGAGGGCCAGGCCCTGTGGGAGGCACAGGAACACAGCAACAAACAAAACAGACACGGTCCTGAGCTCACGGGCTGACGTACTAGTGGGAAAGATGGACGGTAAATAAATGCACACATGTGGAATAATGTTGAGTTGTGCTGAGTTCTGTGGATAACCCAGAGCAAGGGCTTAACTAGAGAGTAGGGCGGGAGAGGGGACAGAGAAGGCCTACTGAGGATGGGCAACTGAAGCTGAGCCCTAGGAAGAGAAGGGGAAAGAGCATTCCAAGTAATGGGAACAGCCTGTGCCGAGATCCCAAGGTAGGTTCAGAGAGCAGACGGGCCAGCTGGCCGTGGAGGAAGACCAGAGACCGGTGAGAATGGCTGGGGCCAGCTCCTACAGGTATAGTGAGTGGACTGGTGGAAGCAGGGGACCAGTCAGAGCACCTACAGGCATCCATGTGAGAGGTGCTGGTGGCCTGAGCCAGGATGGCCCTGGAGATGGCAGAGGAGGGCAAAGGTGCCATCCGTCTGGGAAGCAGAGCAATCAGGGCTTGCGGAAGACTTGTTGTATGCAGGGTGAGGGGCGGATGGTGTCAAGAATGACTCCCAGTTTACTGACCTAAATGCCTGGGTGGAGTTGGTGCCTTTTATACTGATCCTCCTGGAAGGCAATAACCTCCCCCAGCGCTCTAAGGAAGCCTGGTGACGGAGGGGAGCTGAGGGCAAAGAGGGAGTCTACAACTGGAGGGCAAGAAGCCTGCACACCAATATATCCTCCTCACTGCAGACAGTACGGGGGGCGGGGGAGCTAAAGGAACGACGGATGCCCAGGGCCCTTCAAAACACCACAGAACCTTGGGGCTGCGGGGAACTAGAGGTCAGCGAGGTCCCCGGGGAACTCCCTTCCACATTACGTACGGGGACCGTGAGGCCCAGCACTAGGGCAGACCTCCCCGGCTGATGAAATCCCCCCACCCTCTTTGGCACAGTCCAGGAGTCTTTTTTAAATGACCACATAAGCACGATTCTACCCCCAGAAAACGTCTCCAGTGCTTCTCGTTAGTGCCCCTCGTCATTTAGCAACCCCCCCACCCCTTTGCGGGACCCCTTACCTCCCCACGGGCCAAGGCCCTAGGCACCACTAAGCCTTTCCCCTCGGTTTCCCCTGCTGCGTACACCCTTCCACCCCTTTCCACCAGGAGAATCTTCTGTTCTTCAACGTTCAATGAAGGATCTTCGAAGCCAGAATGTACAGCCACCTCCAACCCCAGGGTCCTGCCGCAATTGCTTTCATCTCTCGTGCTGGTGTCCGAGTCCCCCGCCCGATTTGGGTTTCGACCCCATATCGCCAACAGCCACCCAGAGAATCCGTACTAAATTCGTGACCCATGTGAGCTCCCCAAACCCATGCTAGCGAGCCCCGGGGCCCCAACGTCTGTGCTCCTCGAGCTCGGGTGCGCAGGCGCCGCGAGGGGCGCGGAGGGGCCGGGGTGGGTCGGTTCGGCGAGAGGCAACCAACCAGGCCTGCGCCAGGCACGCCCTGCTCACGTGACCACGGCCAGCCCCTGCACCGACTCGGTCATGTGATGGAGGAGCCGGCAAACGTTTTTCTCACGTGACGGAGGCGCGGGTGTATGGACCAATGAGGAGGCGGGGGTGGGGCTGCCGGGGGCGGTGCGCGCGAAGGCAGCGGGAGCGTTGGCGGCTGGGGAGGCGCGGAGGGAGGCCAGGCTGCGCGCCGACCCCCGGTAGGGGGGCCGCCGCCGGCTAACCGGAAGTCTCAGCGCGGTCGCAGGCCACGCCCGGCCTCGGTGCTGGGAGCAGCATGAAGTGTCTGGTCACGGGCGGCAACGTGAAAGGCGAGTCAGGGCTGGCCAGGGGGTAGGGGCACGTGGGACGGCCCGAGGCGCCAGCCTAACCCCCGATTCTCCTCTCCCCTCGCAGTGCTGGGCAGGGCCGTCCACTCTCTATCCCGTATCGGGGACGAGCTCTACCTGGAACCCCTGGAAGATGGGGTAAGGAGCTGGGGTATGTGGGTGGGTGGGATTCCAACAGGGAGCGCTAACGTGGGCTTGAGACTCTCGGACTCAGGAGGCCGGTGGATAGATTTGTCAGCTGAGTTTCAGTTTCTGAGTCCCAATGCTGGGGCGTCAGCTGGGGCCCTGTCATCTTCCCAGGCCTGTGTGCGAATTGAGAGCAGTTGCCCTCCCTGAAGTGCCTGGTGGCAGGTGGCAGGTGACTAGGAGAAAAAGTACAGCTGCTGTGGGAGGCCAGTTCAGGGAAGGTTTCTTGGAGAAGGTATCCGATGACTGGAAGGAGAGAGAGGGTTTCAACAGGTGATGTGGAGGATATGAGGGCAAGTGTGTGAACAACAGCAGGCCAAAGGGCTGGGCCTGTCTCACCCCAACCTCTTCCCTTGCCCTCCATTCCTGGCCCAGCTCTCTCTCCGGACTGTGAACTCCTCTCGCTCGGCCTATGCCTGTTTCCTCTTTGCCCCGCTGTTCTTCCAGCTGTACCAGGCAGCCAGCCCTGGTCAGGACCTGCTGCGCTGTAAGATCCTGATGAAGGTGAGGCCCTTCCCTCAGCAGCAGCACTGCACCCCTCCAGGAACCCCTGCCCACAGTGCGTCTGCTCTGAGGCACTCAGCAGATGCTGACTGGGGAGAGGTGTGTGCAGGGGCACTGCATGCACAGTGCAGTGCGGGGCGTAACTGACACATCCACGGAGGGGAATGGCAGATCTGGAGCCACGTGATTAATCCTGCCAGGGATTGGGAGAGAGTGGTGACATTCAAGCAGATCTTTTAAGGCATTCCAGACAGGGAACAGCATGAACAAAGGCCTGGGAGTGTGCAAATGTCCCATACGTGTGGGAGCTCCTTTTCTGGTATGACTGCTGAGCCATGATGGGCCAGGGCCTGCAGCGGACATGACAGCTGGTCAGTGGCGGTGCATTGCTGGCCTGATGTCTTTTCCTATTCAGTCGTTCCTGTCTGTCTTCCGCTCGCTGGTGATGCTGGAGAAGACCGTGGAGAAATGCTGCATCTCCCTAAATGGCAGGAGCAGCCTCCTGGTGGTCCAGCTGCACTGCAAATATGGTGAGTGGGCAGCTGGCCAGCGGGGTGGGGGGTGGGGGCAGGATGTTGGCGTGGATGTT
The DNA here is from genome assembly GCA_004026885.1 of Lyroderma lyra. Lineage (NCBI taxonomy): Eukaryota > Metazoa > Chordata > Mammalia > Chiroptera > Megadermatidae > Lyroderma > Lyroderma lyra. The sequence goes on along the minus strand of PVJL010009758.1, from coordinate 26,009 downwards.
GGCGTGGATGTTGGCGATGCCCACTGAGACCCTGTCTGTCCATCCAGGGGTGAGGAAGACTCACAACCTGTCCTTCCAGGACTGTGAGTCCCTGCAGGCTGTCTTTGACCCAGCCTCGTGCCCCCACATGCTCCGAGCCCCAGCAAAGTAAGTACACCCCCTGCCTGAATGCTGAGCTTAGGTCTCTGTCTTCCTTCTTGGGGGCATCAAGGGTCAATTGAAGAAGGCGCTTCTACCATTTTCCCTACAGGGTTTCTGTGAACCTTAGCGTTCGTTCACCCAGCCAGTTTGCTCTCCAGTTCTTGTCTGGCTCTTTATGGACAGAGGCTGAGTGGAGGGGTCGGAGACGCTCCTTTGCTCTGTATTCCTGTGTTCAGAAACCTCTATTTCCCACCCCAACGGTCTGGTCTGGCTTGACTTTCTGGCCATGCCACTCAGATCCATTCTGACTTCTAGAGAGCACGTCTCTGGCCTGAGCAGCCTTGAAGGTCCGTTTTTAAGCTTTGTGGCTCAGGGGATGGTCATCCTTCTGGCGGGCATTCCCCATTCAAGGGCAGCCTCTCTTCCTCCCTTGCCTGGGCTCTGGCCTTGAGTAGTCCCCAGGCCAAGGCAGGAGGCTGAGTGGAGAGTTGTCATCCAGGAGGGCTGCATGAACAAGCAGCTGTAGTGTTGGAGCCATTGTGGGCAATTTGAGCACCCAGGGACTATGCCTGGCCTGAGATGGGGACCCCAGTGAAGGCCAGTCCCTACCGAGGACTAGTGCAGAGACAAGCAGCTCCCCTCCCACCCACGGTGGATGCTCTTGGCATTCAGGTAGCTCAAGGTCTTGTTCATTTCTTTTGGTAGCCACAGGACGTGGTATCTTAAAGGTCCCTTTCGATCTCAACAGTCTGGTTTTCTGGGTTCTGTTGATAGTGCTGCTCAGGTCTCCTCTGGGTGAAAAGAGGGAAGGCTGTCACCTCTGGTTTGGATTTTAAGCAGTTTCTTTGTCTTTAAATCAACAATCATTTCTCTTTCTCTTTTTTTTTTTTTCTTTTTCTTTTTTGGTGGTTCCCTGGCTGGGAATCGAACCCAGGCTGCAGGGTTGAGAGCGCCGAAGCCTAGCCACTGTACCATACACCACCAGGGGACCCCTTCATTTCTCTCTTTTCAGGACAATTCCAAATACATATAAAGACAGATGCCCATATTCCCCTCCCACTTGTCTTGAGTCAAATCCTAGATGTTATTTCATTTGTAAATACGTGTCTCCATGTATCCCTAACAGACAAGGGCTCTTTCTGAAGGCTGACTTTATGAGGGCCACGTGGGACCCATTTGGTCCAGTGCAAACAGCCCATCCTTCCTGCTGCCTTTTCTGGGCTCTGCTGCTGTCTGCCCTGTCCCTTGCAGGTGACTGCTGTCCCATGACAGCCTGGAAACTTTTGATGGGGCAGGGACCACATGTGCTTCCCTTCCCCAGAGCATGCTAGGCCTGGTCCGTGGTGGTTCCCCTTCAGTGCTAGTGTGTGTGTCACTGCTCTGCCTCAGGTCCCCTGAACAAAGCCACTGGGCAAGGTCCAGCCTTGGGTGTAATCTTGTGCCCTCCTCACAGGGTTCTGGGGGAGGCTGTTCTGCCCTTTCCCCTTGCACTGGCTGAAGTGACTCTCGGCATTGGCCGTGGCCGCAGGGTCATCCTGCGCAGCTACCAGGAGGAGGAGGAAGGTGAGGGAGCCAGACGTGGCCTGGGATGGGGAGCAGAGCAGGGGTCGGAGGGGATCGGACCTACGGCCCAGGTTCCTCCTGTTCCTGCCCCCTCAGACAGCACTGTCAAAGCCATGGTGACTGAGATGAGCATTGGGGAGGAGGATTTCCAGGAGCTGCAGGCCCAAGAAGGGGCGGCCATCACTTTCTGCCTCAAAGAATTCCGGGTGAGGTCCCTCCCCTGCCCTCACTGCCCCGTCTCCCCTGCCCCTCCCAGGTGTCACTGCTCTGCCTCTCCCCTCCTAGGGACTCCTGAGCTTCGCAGACTCAGCAAACTTGTCTCTCAGCATTCACTTTGACGTTCCGGGCAGGTAATTCCCAGCCTCGGGACAGGGAGGGGAGGGCTTTGAGACACCAGGAACCAAAGGGCCCTGACTTTGTCTGGGACCCATCACCTGCCCAGGCCAGCCATCTTCACCATCAAGGACTCTCTGCTGGATGGCCACTTTGTCCTGGCCACACTCTCAGAACCATCCCCGAACTCGCAGGACCTGCGTTCCCCAGAGCTCTGCCAGCCAGCACCTAAGCTCCAGGCTCACAGGTGAGGGTTCCCACCGGCCCACTCCTGTGTACCCCACTTCCGTGCACCCTAATGAGGGCTTGCTGCTTCCTGCTCCTGTACCTCTCCCTTCCTCCCTGTAAGGCCCCAGCCCCACAGGCTCAGCCTTCCTGGTCAGCTGTGCTCAGAGATCCCTCCCACCCAGGGAAGTGTCCCCAAGGTCCAGCTGGCTTCCTTCTCTGGCTAAGGCCTCCCCTTTGAGCCTCCTCCCAGACCAAGGAGGGAAAGGGGGCTGCCTGGGGTGGGGGAAGCAGGTGGCTGGAAGGGCAGGTGGGTTTGGGAGGATGGGCCCATTGTAGTTTAAGCAGAGGAAGTTTGGTCTGGCTCCCTGCCCAGCAGATCCCTGGGCCCCAGTGCTCTCCAGCTTCTGTCCCCTGGGAAGGTGGGGGCTTGGGCCCCAGGTGGCCCAACTCACAGGACTTGCTGCTCCCCTCCCCCAGCTGGCCCCAGGAAACCCCATTCAAATGATTCCAGGCCCATCCCCTCCAGGAAGCCACCACTTAACCCCTATATCTTCTCTCCTCCAGCCAAATAGGAAATAGCACTCAGAGATCATCAGTGGTCACAAGGTCTCCACAGCCCCCCCCCAACTCCTTTAAGGTGGGCTCTGCCTCTGTACCCCATCTTCTTTACCTGTTTCCTCACTAATACCGTCTCCATCTGCAGCGCACCCCCCCTGGATGACTTTGCCAATGACGACATTGACTCTTACATGATCGCCATGGAAACCACTGTGGGCAGTGAGGGCTCACGGACACTCCCCACCATCTCCCTCTCACCTGGCCTCCAGCCCCCCTGTAACTCTGGCTCCTACTCAGAGGAAGAGGACGATGAACACAGTACAGTACCTGGGACGCCCCCACCCAAGAAGGTAGGGGTCAAAGGTGGAGGCAGTGAACGGGAGGCCAGGAGGGAGCAGTTCCCAGAGCTCACACAGCTTCCTCCTCTTTTAGTTCCGCTCGCTGTTTTTTGGCTCCATCCTGGGCCCGGCACACTCCCCTCAGGGCCCCAGCCCTGTGCTGGCTGAAGACAGTGAGGGTGAAGGCTGAACCCTGGGATTAGAGGACGCCACTCCCAGAGCCAGCCCTGTTGGAACAGGTGGGAAAGGTGGGCTGGGCTGGAGCTGAGCTGGCTGGTCCTGCTGCGTCCTCAGGACCCCCTGCTTTCGGTAACAGGCCTGGGTCCTCTCATCTCCCCCTCCCCCCAACCAATCATGTCTTATGTGCAGACTTGGCACAGATGGGAGGTCCCTCACTTCAACCATGTGGCCAGGGCTGGACACCCGTCTTCCCTAAGAAAAAAAATCACAGTGGGCCCTGCTGATCACCTTCTCAGCCAATCATGCCCTCTCCTGCCCTCAAATCCTGGACACACTTCTAGGATCCCCGTGGCTGGCACAAACTATTATTCTTGCTTTCTCGATACTCTCTGGCCCTAGCTTGGAATTCTAGGAGTTCCTGTGACATTAACAGTGGCTGGAGTTGCTCTGGCTGAGGCCCCATGCCTGGCAAGCCTGCCCTCCCAAGTAGGTCTGGGCAGAATGATGCCAGTGATTGGGACAAGGGAAACAGAGGCCAGGGCGAGAATCCAGCTTTGACCTTTATTCAAGAGACCAGATGGGTTGCCCAGGATCCGGCTGCCAGCCCTGAGGCCAAGCAAGGCTGGAGACCCACAATCTGGCCCTGCTTTGCCCTGAGCTGCAGCCTCAGCCCCAGGACCCTGCTTGTAGCCACTGAGGCACAGGCAGAGGGAGCCCTGGGGGACTGGACACTGCTACTGATTCATTAAAAAAAAAAAAAAAGAAAGAAAAATACACCAAGGCTCCATGTTCCCTTCATGGGTGGGCCTAGGGGCCAGTGTGACCCCATGGCTGCGAGACTGCTGTACAGTCCACCACCTCGGGCAGACAGCGGGTCCACGGAGGCTACTTCTTGGCTTTGGCGGAGTTGCGGGGTGGGGTGATGGGCCGCCCCCCAGGGTTCAGGCCACTGAACTGCCCATATTTGCCCTTGTTCTTGTCGGCGGGCTTGAGTATCTAAAGGAGAGAAAAGTGGTCAGGCTCATAGGGCTGAGCAATGGGGCCACCAGCCCCTTCCTTCCCCACCCCTACCTGGAAGGAGCACATGAGCGTCTCGTCCACACTCATCATGGCGCCTGCATTGTCAAACTCGCCACAGTAGTTGGGAGCTGAGAAGAGTGTCACCAGCTGCCGCTTGGCAAAGAACTCATAGCCATCTTCTACCACCTGGATGAAGACGGGCAGTTAGCTTAGCAGGTGTTGGCTGTTCAGGCCCCACCCTCACCCGGACACGCACTGCCAGCCCACCTGGTGTGCCCGGCAGATGAGGTCCAAGTCATGCTTGTGCAGGAACTTGGCCACCACCTCAGCCCCGAAGGTAAAGGAGACACCACGGTCGTTCTCGCCCCAGCCCTGCACATCCTTGTCAGGGTCGGACCACAGCAGGTCACATAACAGACCCTGGTCAGGCACATCTGTGGGCCGCATGATACGCCGAATCTGCTCCATAGACTGCAGGTCCGGGGACAGACCTAGGAGGTACAGGGAGTGTCACTGCCTCAAGCCTCAAAACAAGGAAGCCTTGACCAGTCAGCCTCTGGCTCCCCTGACTACCATCTGGCCCTCTCCCGGACTCCTGGAAGCCCAGGCAGACAGAACTCACCGCCTTCTACCTCTAGGAGCAGGGGGCTCATTACAGAAAGGAGACACATAAGTTCCATGCAATGTGGAGGCCACAATGTAGAATGTGTAGCCTAACACTGGGGAGTAGTGGGGGGACATCTTGCAAGAAGTGACATCCAAGCCCAGGCCCCAGGAAGAGCTGTTCCAGGCAGCCGGTAACACATCCTCCAGCAGACAGCTTTGTCCCAAGGCTGCCAGGGATGTGGCCGGTTCTTCCCAGGCAGTCCCTGAGCTGCCCTCACCTCCATGGCAGCAGAAGATCTTCTCGTCCACAATGGCAGCGATGGGCAGGCAGTTGAAGCAATCAGTGAAGGTTTTCCACAGTTTAATGTTATAACGTCTCTTGCCTGCCCAGAGGAAGGAGACAGCTTGTGAGGAATCCTGAAATGCCCCACCCTCAGCCTGGGTCTCTGGGCCCTCTAGAGCCTCCCAGACACAGCTGGATTCTAGAAGAGTGTGGAAGGCAAACAGGGAAAGCCACTGCCTACCAGCCTTCCAGGAGGAATTCTAAAGCAGTTGAGTCCATGGAAACCCCAAGTTCCAATATGGAGCAACATCAGGGTTGGCACCCACCCCCGCCCCGTGAGCAGGCCCAGGCCCAGGCCTCGTCTGATTTATATCAGCTTCTGGCCTGTAGAGTCCAGTTCAGATAAGTGTCCTAAGTGCTAGAGGGAGAGCCACCAGACAGGGCCCTGCATTAGAATGCAGTCAGCCCTTCGGTCAGCAACCATTCACCAGACGACTCGACCGCCAGGCCCTGCAGCAGGAGGGCAGGGCCCTGCCTTCACCACACTCACAGTCTGGTATCTGTCAGATGTGGATACCATGAGGGACCCACCAAATAGTGGGGAGAACGCTTAAGGCCTCGGGCCGCCCCAGGCATGCAGCCCACTCACACTCATCGTAGAAGCCATAGATGCGGTTGATGCTGGCACACTCATGGTTCCCACGGAGCAGAAAGAAGTTCTCAGGGTACTTGATCTTATAGGCCAGCAGCAGACAGATGGTCTCCAGCGACTGCTTGCCCCGGTCCACATAGTCCCCCAGAAAGAGGTAGTTGCTCTCTGGAGGGAAGCCGCCATACTCGAACAGCCGCAGAAGATCATAGTACTGGCCATGGATGTCACCTGTGACCCAGGGAACCAGGTCAGCACTAGGTGCAGGATCTAGACTTGAACCCAGGGACCAGGGTTGGGCTCGAGAGAATAGGGATCCAGGAATTGGGGGTGGGGAGGGGGGCACTGACACATTTAGGAACCAAAAGAGCCTGGGCAGGGGCCTCACCGCAGATCTTGAGAGGTGCCTCCAGCTCCAGAAGAATGGGCTGGCTCAGGAAAATCTCCCGGGATTTGAGGCACAGACCACGAATCTCGTTCTCTGTCAGCTGTACATTCTTTCCAGGCCGCGAGCCTTGCACTGGGGGTGGAATGGGGCATCAGGACCCTGGTGCCTCAGGCAGAAGGAGGGTAGGCAGCACAGGTGCCCTGTGAGCACTTGTAGGGGCGTCTGGGCCTCCTGGGCTCCTCAATGCCCCGGGCAGCTGTGGCTGCTAAGCCCCCCAGGATCCCGACTACCCTTAAGGCACTCGAGGGGACTGCTGTACGCAGCGGACTGCCAGCCGAAAGCCCACAGCGCAGGACTCCTTTTTGAAGGACTATACTTCTCAGGCTTCCCCTTCACCCCAAGAGCCCAGGCCCCCCGGAGGAGGGGGCTGCTCCTCGTGCTCGAGCGACCCCAGGGGCGCCGCGAGTGGCGAGGGGGGGCGTCTGTGGCCGCGGAACCTCGCGGCCCGTCCCCGCCCAGTCTAAGCTGGCCCCGGGAGGGGCAGGCCCGCCCGCGCGGCACTTCCGGGCCGGGCTGGGAGTTAGGGCGCGGCGGGCAGTGACCTCCCCCTCCCCAGCCAACCTTCCAGTAGGCGCCCGATGATAGAGTCCAGGTTGAGCTTCTCGCTGTCGGACATGGCGGCTCTGCCGCTCCGGTCCAGCAGCTCCGGGCCCACTCCTGCCTCCCGCCCTCCGATGCCTCCTTCCGGCCTAGCGCTCCTTCCGCCCGCCCCGGCCCGCCCCGGCCCATCGCCCCGCCTCCTCGGCCGCCCGCCCCGCCCCGATCGCTCCCTTTGCGGGCTGCCCCAGCTCCCTAGCGCCTCCGCTGGACGCCACGCTCAGCGGGCGCGGCGTTCCAGGAGGCGGGGGCTCGGTGACGGGGCGGGGCTTGTGCACCGGGGGCGGGGCCTGGTAGGTGGGCGTGGCTTTGCAGGGGGAGGTTGAGTCTGGTTCCGCCCCTGAAAAATTACCCAGCCCCTTTCTGAGCATATGGGACCGGAAGTACTGTGGAAGTTGTATTTTTCTTCAGAAGCGAAACAGCCCTTCCCACCTGGTGTGAACACGTTAATAATGGTTTTCCCAAACACTGTGAACTAGTCCTCGAAGAGCAGAAAAGGAAACTGAGGCTCAGAGACGGCAAGATGCTGGTCCAAGACCCCGCCCACATTCACCGAGGACCTCTTCTTCCTGAGTCTCGGTGGGCGGCCGACCAAACCCAGACAGCTGTTGTGGAACGCGGAGCCCATCTTGGCTCACACTGCCTGTAGTGCAATCTAGATTAGTATGTTTTTAGATAAATCCCATCATTGCCTTTCAAGTAGCATAACAGTGCTGCATTGCGTGCATGTTAACTGTATGACTTCATAAAGAACAAACAGTACATAAGCCATAATCCTCATTGGAACCCTGAATTAAGTGCTTTACGTGCCAATATCCTCAAAACTGGAGGCAGCCTGGCCTCTCTACCTCTCGCAGGCCCTGGGCCCGTCACACCCAGCACAGGAACCCAGGTCCAGGGTGGGTGGGAGGAGCCTATAGCCCAGGGGCACTGGGGCATGCGGAAGAGCCTCGGAGAGGAAGGGGTAACCCCCCCCACACTGGGGAGGGGCCCCCCAGTGGGTTGATGAAGCTGTGGTTGAGGAGGAAGTGAGAGGAGGAGGTGAGGTGCAGCTGCGAGGTAAGCTGAGCTGGTGGGGACAGGGGCTGGGTCTCCTAACAGAAGCCTGGCCTTTCTGCCACTTCAGGGTCTACCCTCCCCCACCAACGGAAGAGGGGACAGAAGGGGCTTGGTGAGATACCTTGAAATCTCCTCCCTCTGACCCTGCAGCCAGCTCCTGGGGCTGGGGACTGGCTGGCTGGGATCCCAGGCCCCAGGCTGACCAGGAGCTGCCTGCCTCTCACCCTGGTTCTCCCCACATCTTGCAGCCTGCTTGTTGCATCGGGGGACTGGGGCATCATGGCCCAGGCCCTGGGTGAGGACCTGGTGCAGCCTTGTGAACTGCAGGATGACTCCAGCTCTTTGGGGTCCGACTCAGAGCTGAGTGGGCCCGGCCCATATCGCCAGGCTGACCGCTATGGCTTCATTGGAGGCAGCTCAGCAGAGCCAGGGTAAGTGGGGAAGGAATGGGGTCTGAGAGCTGCATTCTAAATCGAGGCCCAACCTCAAGGGTCCTAGGAAGGTCTGGGGACTCAGCAAGTGTCACCCCTCCTAAGGCTGGCAGGGCTGGGGCAGGGTGTCCTTGTGCGTCTCTCTTCCCACCAACTTCCAAGGGTTTTCACCTACTCTTGGAACCGAACATCCTTCCCCTTTTAATCTCTGGCCCAGGAATCCCAAATCCAAATCACAGAACCCACACCTCTTTCCCCACCTTCCCCCTTTCCCAATATACAGACAGGATAATAAGTCCAGAGACACAATGAAACTTGCCTGAGGTCACGCAGCAGATCAGAGACAGAAGCAGACTCAAACACAGGACTCCTGGCTTCTAGTCCAGGGCTCTGTCCACACAGCTTCCTGTATGAGTAGTCTGTGTCCCTATCGTGGGGATAGCCAACCAGCCCCTCCCCCAACACATACCTACACACCCCCTTCAGACTTTCCTGCTTCCGCCCACATTCGAGCCACATCCTTTCCTGTCCCCATGACAACTACTGGCAACTCCTGGGTGACAGGTCACCCCCCAGGGGCACACCCTGGTTGCATGAGGGTGGCAGATGTGGGTGGGCTCTAGGTAACAGCTGCCCAGCACCTGGATGTCTGTGCCATGTGCTCCCAGGCCTGGTGGCGCTCCTGCAGACCTCATCCGCCAACGGGAGATGAAGTGGGTAGAGATGACTTCACACTGGGAGAAAACCATGTCTCGGCGGTACAAGAAGGTGAGGGCAGAGTGGCCCCACCCAGGCCTCCTTGGCTCATCCCCTTTTGCCTCAGCCCAGGCCCTGGCAAAATTTATCCCTCCTGTGTCCCATCATCGCCTGCCTTTTCTCCCTACCACCCAAAGTGGCTCTTGCCTGATGATAAGTTGTGTTTGGGGTCGGCCAACGAAAGCACAGGGGGCTGGCCTAACGGGGCCCCGGGGTCTCACCCCCAGGTAAAGATGCAGTGCCGGAAAGGCATCCCCTCAGCCCTGCGTGCCCGGTGCTGGCCCCTGCTGTGCGGGGCCCACGTGTGTCAGAGGAACAGCCCTGGTACCTATCAGGTAAAAGAGTTGGCAGGGATCTGCCTGCCTTGCCCAGAGCCCATTGCCACTCTGAGCCTCACACCTACCTTCCTACCCACCCACAGGAACTGGCTGAGGCCCCAGGAGACCCACAGTGGATGGAGACCATTGGCAGGGACCTGCACCGCCAGTTCCCTCTGCATGAGATGTTTGTGTCACCCCAGGGTCACGGGTACGAGGCCAGTGATGCCCAGGGACCCCCAGCCTCCCCACCCCCACCTCCTTCTAGCTTTATGTCTTTGCATCTCAGGGAAGGCAAAAAGGCTGGGGTTGGTGAGGCCTGGGCAGAGGCCACCAGAGGGAAGGGAAGGGGTGCCCAGAGAACTGATCCCTAATGGGGTCTTCTGGCACAGGCAGCAGGGGCTCCTGCAGGTACTCAAGGCCTATACCCTGTATCGGCCCGAACAGGGCTACTGCCAGGCCCAGGGCCCTGTGGCTGCCGTTCTACTCATGCATCTGCCCCCAGAGGTAAGTGCCCTTGACCCTTCCCTACAGACCCGAGCCCCTGATCCCCCAACCCCAGTGTCCTGTGACTCCCAACCCCAGGGACTCTGAATTCAGGTACCTGGGACCCTTGACCCCCAGCCCTAGTGACCTAGGTACCTAGTAATCCTGGGCCCTGAGCCCCTAACCCCAGGGACTCTGATGTGAGGAACCTGGGATCATTGACTCCCAGATCCTGTCCTAATGACTCAGGGTCTCATGACAGCCAACCTCAGTCACTTTCAAGCCCAACCACCTTGACTCCAGGAACCTGGGACCCTTTACCCTCACTCCTTGCCCCAGTGATCCAGGAGTCTAGATGTTACCACCTTGACCTCATGACTCCTGATTCTGAACCCTGTGACCTGATCCCTGACCCAGTGACCCTAAGAACCCAGGGCTTGAACTTTGGGATTCTCCCAACCTTTGACCAGCAAGCCTCCATTCCGTGGCCCTCAAATCCAACACCCTGAGCCCAACAGTAGGTCTCTGTCTGGGCAGGGAAGGCTTTCGGTAAAAGCCCCCGGCCCCAGCACTGAGTGCGGGCTCTCGGCCCCAGAGTCACCACAGATAGTGTCCAGGCCCTCCCCTGCACCTGTTCTCCCTGCCCTACGGTCCCTTCTGTGGCCCCTCCATGGTGGCACTCACGGCCTGTGCCCCGCCCCCAGGAGGCCTTCTGGTGTCTGGTGCAGATCTGTGAGCTTTACCTGCCAGGCTACTACGGGCCCCACATGGTGAGAGGCTGGGATGGGGCCAGAGGGCACGGGAGGCAGGGCTGGACAGGGGGGTGGGGGCCCGGGGACTGCCGGGGGCAGAGCCGGGACTTTGGGAGGGGGCATGCTGACGGATGTGGCCGCAGGAGGCTGTGCAGCTGGATGCCGAGGTGTTCATGGCCCTGCTGCGGCGGCTGCTCCCGCGTGTGCACAAACACCTACAGCAGGTGGGGGTCGGGCCCCTGCTCTACCTGCCTGAGTGGTTCCTGTGCCTCTTCGCCCGCTCCTTGCCCTTCCCCACGGTGCTGCGTGTCTGGGACGCCTTTCTCAGTGAGGGTGAGTGGGCAGCCTCGGGCGGGCGGGTGGGTGGGGGGCCAGGCCGGAGCTGTGGGTGCTGGGCGGGCACAGGGAATGACAGCTCTGCTCTGCCCCACCCGCCACTGCCCGTCCTGGGCCGGGGGCCGGGGCCGGTGCCAAGCTGTGCTGAGGGTGACGCCTCCCTGAAGCTCGGGGCAGCCACCTAGCCCCAGGCCATGTATCACCAGTGTAATGAGTGGTGGCCCCTCCCCCATGCAGGGACGGCAGCCTCTGCCAGGGGAGGGCTGGGGCAGGGAGGCTCCCCAGGTAGATGGGGCAGGAGCTGGGAGGTCACAGGAGTGGAACGGCTCGGAGACAGGTTCAGTGGGGACAGGCCAATGCCAGAGGCCCACGGGCACTTGGTGAGCGCTCACTGGTGCCAAGCGCTGCTCCGGACGCTGGGCCACCTGAGGGGGTGGACCTACCTTTCAGGTGGAGATGGAAGGCGACTGTAACCAAATTAATGAGATTCTTCCAGATTGTCATAAGTGCCATGAAGAAAACAAAGCAAGGGATATGACCAAGTGTTAGGGGAGCAGCGGAACAAGACTGCTGCTTTTAAGGGTCCTTGTGGCTGCTTTGTGGAGGAGGCAGACTCACAGGGGGAGTGCGGGGGCCAGGAGCCCCAGCAGGAGGCTGTCCTCAGGGTCCAGGCTGCAAACGACTTGGGGGTGCAGGCGTGGAGAGAGGTGAAGCTGGAGAGGTGGATGCCTGGGCCAGGCCAAGACTGGAGGAGTCAGGGCAGAGCTGAGGGGCTCTGGGTCTTTGGGGCTCTGCCTCAGTTCTCCCATCAGTAACCCACCTGCCCTCTGTTCTATGTGGGTTGTCCGGCAGCTGCACCTAAAAATGGGAGAAATCAATCAGTACATTTACTGGACACCTGCTGTCCAGTTAGCTGCAGGCTGCCTTAGAGCTCTGGCTACTAGTGTCCAATTCACCATGGATGTGTCACCTCCCTCCAGCCTCCGAGTTCCTGGGCGGGCCAGGGCAGGGCACAATCAGTGTGGCTGAGCTATCCTCACCCACTCCACTGAGGACAAGCGCTGCCATGGGCTCCCTTTCACATCAGTAGTCACTCTCATCCCTTCACAAGTCAGTTGTCACTAGGCCTCGCTGGTTCCCTGACTGCTCTTCTCAGCTGCCTAGAAGGGATTCTGAGGCTCTGGGGACAGCCCAGTGTCACACCTGTGTGCCAGTGTGTGTGCACGCACGCGTGCAGATGCTGTTGGTTTTGGGGCAAAGAGCTCTGGATAGAGTCTCTGGAATCAGGTGGTCCCAGGTCAGAGCTGCAAGGGCCTTCATGGGCAACCCCCACCCACCCCACGCCCAGCCCTTCCTTGTAGGGGCCAGGAGCTGAGGCCCAGAGAGGGAAGGCTTGCAGCCGCCCCTGGCTCCTGGCAGGCTGCTCTGCCCACAGTGTCTGTGGCTGCTGAAACCCACTTGTCGTGCCTCCGCACTGCACTCCCACTCCTCTCAGACCGTGCTCCTGGCCAGGGTTGTGGCTGCAGAGCCACAAGGGGCTGGAAGGGATCTGGCTGAGGGCAAGTTCAGGTGCAGAACTAAGGAGGGGCAGGGTTGGCCCCCACTGAGCGAGCCCCCCGCCTGCAGGTGTGAAGGTGCTGTTCCGCGTGGGGCTGACGCTGGTGCGCCTGGCGCTGGGCACCACAGAGCAGCGCCTGGCCTGCCCGGGGCTCCTGGAGACGCTGGGTGCCCTTCGAGCCGTCCCCCCCGCCCAGCTGCAGCAGGAGGTCTTCATGTCCCAGGTGGGTACCGCCTGGGGAAACCGAGTCCCAGAACCGGTCAGAACGAGAACCGGTCCCGGTCTCTGAGCAGGAGAGAAAACCCCAGGCCCCACCTTCTCTGCTACGGCTCCCTGAGCGAGCCTGTCAGCCCCTCCGCCACTTCCTGGGGCTGTGTGCAGCCCGCCCTGTGGGGACTTCATGGTTTCCTGCCCTCCCCCAGTCCAGGCAGAGTCAGTACCAACCGCTGTCCCCACAGGTGTACAGCGTGTCCGTGTCCGAGCAGGACCTGCAGCGGGAGATCAAGGTCCAGCTGGCCCGGCTACCCGAGTCACCGTCAGGGCCACCCCCACGGCCGAAGGCCCGCCTGGCTGGGGCCCAAGCCATCTTTGAGGCCCAGCAGTTGGCAGGGACGTTAGGAGGCACCAGGCCCGAGGTGCCCCGCATTGTGATACAGCCCCCAGAGGAGCCAAGGCCACCACGGCGCAAGCCCCAGACCCGAGGCAAGACTTTCCATGGGCTCCTGACACGGTCCAGGGGCCCCCCTATTGAGGGCCCTCCCAGGTCCCATCGGAGCTCTACTTCCTTCCTGGACACCCGATTCTGAAGGTCCCACTTCTGAGGGTACCATGGACTCAAGTGTTCCCCAACCCCAACTGCCTGAGCGGCTGATGCCAGCCTCGCCAATGGGCACCGCACTTTACGTCTGGGATGGGTGACTCAGCTCCTTTCCCACTGTCAAGGGTGAATGAGGCAGGAGCCTTGGCTGGGGATAAAGGATGAAGATTCGCTCAAGGGTCTTAGGGAAACTCGACTCGTTGACACCCAGAGTGTCCTGGAGAAGAGAGAGGCTGAGGGCTCTTAGAGGACACAGCACACACGGAGAAGGGGCCGCCTGCACTCCTGGGCTCTGGGTTGACTGGAGGTGGTGACCTTCCAGACGTCAGGCGGTCACACACATGGACATTCTTTCCTAAGTTCTTCATCTTTTCCTAAGTCCCATCTATAGGGATTTCTACATCTCCAGGCATTGTCGCACAACTGAAAAGTTCCCACGTTTAAGTTCTCAGGCTCATTAAATAAATCATTTCCTCCTGCTGCAGTCCATGTGGTCTGAACCAGCGGTGTCAGCTTGACCATACAGACTCCATTTTGAGTCCATTTAGCTCTGCTGACTGCATTTTTTCTTCCCCAATGCGCACTGCGTCAGACACAGGACGAAGGAAGGGTACACAGTGGGGTTTCGGGGGCCCAGGCCCACCCTCCGCCCACACAGCTGTCCTGGTTCCTGGGCCCTTGCAAGCATGGAGGCGACCTTGAAGGAGTGTGGGGGTAAGGGGACCCCAAGGGACTCCTGGGGAGGCCTGGAAAAGGGTCTGACTGACAAGCAGCCTGGCTGGAGCTGGACCGCAGGCCCCCCACCCCCAACCCAGCCCAGCCGCCCTTCCCCCGCCCCCACCCCCACCCCCTACGCCCCGCCTCTCCTCGGTCAGCCTGGTTCCACCAGCCACACCCAGGCTGCCCATTGGCTGCCTGAAGGTGTTTACCCGGAATGTGAGCCAATGGTAAGCTGTCTGGCCCAGCCTCTCGGGGGAGGTAAAGCTCCCACACCTGTGGGAGGAGGGCTCCCTAAGTGGATGCTGGGCCCCGAAGTGGGGCTCTCTCCTTCAGTGTACCCCCCTAGACTGATTCAGGACCCCCGAGGTGGGGACCTCTAACCCAAATCACCCCTCTACTCCCACCCCCATGGTCCTGTCTCATTTTCAGAGAGAGCCAGGCGGGAACAAAGGCCTAGTGTGCCCAGGACAAAGGAGAAAGGTCCTGCCGTCCCTTGTCCCTTCCTGAATCCCCGATGCACCCTCTCGGGACTGCCACCATGGAAACCCCCTCCCACACTCACTAATTGCCCCCGTGGGGCCTGGGGGGCCTGGGACATGTGCCATCGCCAGGACAACAGGGCTGCTTCCCATGCACGCCTACCTCCCCAGGGTGCCCATTCCTGGGTGCCCTGCCTCCCTGCGACCCAGGGCGCCTCCCCCTGCAGGGTGGGAGGTGGTGGGTGGGGTGCCCGGCAGGAATATGGGGAGAAAGCATCTGGAATCCTGCTTAAACGGTGGAGTCGGCAGTCTGCCCGTCCCAGGGGCTGTGCTGGAACATTGGCATGGCCATGCGTCAGACCCCTGATGCGGAATGTTCCAGTGACAGGGTCACACGCTGTGGGAATGCACTCACTCTACGTACATTCCTGTGGTGCTTACTCTGGGCCTGGCCTGCAGGGTTTCCTAGGGAAACCTGAGGCTCATGAGCAGAACTTCTACCCCCACATCAGCAGCCATGAACCTGCCCCCCACCCCTGGCACTCATCTCAGACTCCCCTCCTGGGGGTGCTCTCTCTCCTGCTCCCACCACCCCCCAGCCCGTCCCAGCCCGGGTCCCACCCCCTTGGAGTGTGGGGTGGCAGCTAGGCCATTTAAAAGAACTTCCTGAGCCTCCCCTGCCACCTCACTGGGGAAGCCGTATGGGTGAGAGCCCACTCACCTGCCGTCACACACCCCTCCCGCCCACCCTCTCTCTACAGGTGGCACTGACAGCCTCTTTAGAGAGGGAAGGAAATGGGGGCTCAGGGAGGTGGCGTGCCCAGTCCCAGGTCGCAGTGAGGGCAGAGTGGCTGGGGTGCAGATATCCGTGCCTTCCAGACTGTGCCTTAGCCTCAGCATGGGGCAGCCCACGGAATCTTAGGCGCTGTGGCAGGTGTGTGTGTGGGGGGCTTGCTCCTGGGGTCTCCCCCAAGCTCCCTGCTCTCCGTGGGTTCAGCTCTTCTTCTGGGAGAGTAGGGGAACAGAAAGGGAACAGCCCTTCCTGTCCCCCACAAGTGCCACGGACCCCTCAGTACTCTCCCCAGCCCAGGAAGCTCTTGGGGAGCCTCAAGGGGGTCTCCCGGCAGCGGGTCTGAGCCGGGGATGTGAGGCGGAGGAATGGACCCAATAGCCTACGTTTGCTGGGTGCTGGCGTGTGCTGGTCCTCACAGCCCTGTGCCATGCGAATGAGTCCCATTCTCAGCAGGAGGACAGGGAGGTTCGGACCAGAAAGGCGCGGTGCCCAGGTGCCACGCCAGAGCTAGAAGTGAAAGCCACCCGGTGTGACACACACCTGAGTACAGGGTGCGAGTCTTTGGGTATGTTTCTTGGGGTGCATTCGTGCCTGTGAGCCAGATCTCCTGGGGTGTGCTTCTGTGGGTGCACTTGGGTGTAAGAATGTGTGTCTTGGGGACACTGCATGTGTCCCACTGACCTGGGTGTTGGGCAGGACAGCTCCTGTAGATGACCCCCCTGCCCATGCTCAGCCTAGCCCCTCCCTTCCCTGCGGCCCCTTGTAGGGCAGAGTGTCCCAGGCAACTGCGACCTTCCTGTGGGGGCATCTTTCTAGTGGTCGCTGCTCTGATGGGCTTGGGAGAGGTGAGAAGGGGACCCCACCGGGGCGCAGGGACCTCTCCCTGAGAGCCTTTCCTGCAGAGTCTGTAGGGCAGCTGGTGGCTGGGATGGACAGCTGCTGGCCCGTGTGCTGGGACCTCAGTCCGGCCACCCCCGGGCAGTGCTCCGGACGGCGTGCCCCAGGGCTCTCCTGGCCACCCCAGCCCGGTGCCGGTCGTCGTGGCAGCCTGGCGCCCTGCTCTCCCCTCCCCTCTTTCCGTCTCCATTTTAGGAAGTTCTGTCACTCTGCCCCGTCCTCACGTCTCGCCTTTACCACAGCCCCGCTGTCTGTGACACCCTCTGGCGGTCCCTGTCCATGGGTCCCTGGTCCTCTGTGCGACTCAGTCTGTGCCTCCTGGGATCCCTCTGGCCCTCGGTCTGTCTGTCCCTGGCCCCGCCGGTGGCCTGCCCCTGCGGGGCCACCCCCAGGACTGCAGATCTCCTGACCGGTGGCGCGGTTCGGCGGGAGGGGCGGGGCAGGTCCCCTGGCAGGCGGTGGCCCCTGGGTCCATGCCGCCCTCCCGAACACTGGGCATGCCCCTGGCGCTTCTATATAAAGCAGCGCTGCCTCAGCCCTGCGCTGTGTCGCCGCCGCCGCCGAGTTCCCACCCGATCTGTGCCGCCCGCCGAGCCCCACCGAGCCTCTGCCGCCCGCCAGGTACCCCGGCTCCTGCCCGTGCCCCGGGGGAGAGCCAGGGAGGGGGGGGCTGCAGGGGCCATAGGCACCGCGGGCCGTGAGCGCCCGCGCCCCCCAGCGGGACCTGCGACACGACCCGCCCCCACATACCCACGCGGGGAGCCGGCACGCCTCCCCCTGGACAGGCTGAGCGCCAGGAGCCCCAGCCCGGCCGGAGCTCACACGTGCCCTGGTGAGGGGCGAGCTCGCGGGCAGGAGCCGCGGGTCTGGGGCAAGAAATCCCTCCGCCTCCTTGGGGTGGGGGTGGGGCAGCTGGGGACACCTCCTGGCAGGGACGAGAGAGGCCCTGTGGTGGCCACCTCTCCGTCCTCACAGTCTTAGGGACTGGGCAGCGGGTAGAGACCCCGTCGCCCTGACTCCCTCTTTTGTCTCCTTGTCTCTGCCATCAGGCTCTCAGCCTCTCCACCTGTAAGATGGTGAGTCTCCTCTGGTCCCTCCCCACAAAATGCCCAAGTCCACGTCCAAAGGGCAGCCCACAGGGCAGTGTCTGGCGCCCAGAAGCCTGACCCTCTGAGCTGCCCTGTGCACACAGCTCAGACCCACAGCCAGCTGCATATGCCACCCCCCCTGCCCTGGCTCCCTGTCCTGTGCCGTGGGACAGGCAGCTACCACGTCCCAGGCACTCCGTCTGTCCTCATCAGCCCTGGGAGGTAGGCACTGTTGGTCTCCTTTGACATTCATTCATTCGTCCTGCAATATTTATTGAGCACCTGCTATGCATTTGGCACCATTCTGGGTTTGGGGACGGGGCAGTGAACGTGGTCTCGGCTCTCAGGGAACCAGCCCTCTAAGGTTGGGCACCGAGGCTCAGAGCTTGGCGCTGATGAGCCGGATTCAAGCCCAGGTCTGAGGCCCAGACCTCTGCCTCCCGGCCACGGACAGCACACTGTCCCCCAGTGACCCAGGTGATTCTCTTGGTCCAAGCCTCCTCAGTACCCAGGGGCAGGGCAGGGCAGGGCAGGCCCCCGGCACCCACAGGCCCAAGAAACCTCACAACTTGTCCACTGTGCTCACACGGGGCCCCTGAGCAGCCCCACGTGAGTCAGCCAGCCCCAGAGAGGGGCATCCAAAGAAAGTACTTCTGTGAGTCCGCACATCTGAAAAGGAGGGCGGCAGTCCAGATCTGGGCGCACAGGAGGTCTTCGAGGCCGACCTGGGGATGACAGGGAACATTCCCCTACTATTCGGGCCTCAGCAGAACTCCATGATAGCAGAGGGGTCACCGAGGCCAGAGAGATACGAGCAGCAGCCCGGGAGCGACTGATCCATTCGTTCATTCATCCCTCTGTCAGCACGCGTTTCCGGAGCAGCTGCAGTGGGCCAGGCGTTGTGTTAGGTGCCAGGGCTGCCTCAGAGAACAAAACAGACCAAACCCTCCGCGCTGTGGCCCAAGCTAGGGCAGACCCTGGTGTGTGGGGGCTGCGGTCCAGCCAGCAGCACACACTTCCTGTCCCCACTGCGTGCCGTTCACAAAGCACTTCCGCTTCCACGGTCCTGGTCTCACTGCCCGATCTGACCTTGTCCTCTCCTGGTTCTTAAGGCAGGGTCTGCCCTGAGCGAAACCCAAGGTTAGGGGAGTGGGGGCTTACACCCTTGGGTGACTTAATGTGCCCCTTGCCCACCCTACCCAACACCCACCACTTTCCCCCCCACCCCAGCTCTCCCTGGACCCGCTGGGCCTCGAGTGGGACTGCCCCCTGGGCTCCAAGGACCTGGAGGAAGAGGAGGGCCCATGGGTAGCAGGCTCTGGCCTGCCGCCCCCAGGCTCCTTCCCTGGCTCCTGGCGCCTGGACGTGGGCCTGGACTGCAAGGGCTCCCCTGAGGGGGCGGAGGCCCGGGCCTGGACTGTCTACTACTACAGCCTCCTGCAGAGCTGTCTGCAGCAAGCCGGCCTTCCGGAGACCCAGGACCGCAGCCAGGTGCCCCTCACAGGTGCCTAAGGGCTCCACGGAGGGTGTCCCCCCAACCGGAGGGAGGGAGGTGCCCGCAGCCCTGCCAGCTTCTGGGCCCTGTCAAGGTTGGCCCCTTCCTCCAGGCTCTGGAGGCAAGCCAGTCAGCTTCGGGCAGGCGGCTTTGTTTCCGAGGGCCCCTGGCACCAGTCAAGTCAGAGATCAAGGCTTCCCTCCACCCCCAGAAGGTGCAGTCCTGGGATTCACAACCCATGTGACTGTGGAGCCAAAGCGCCTAGAGAAGGGGCTTAGGGGCTGCCGTAGAGGCAGCCAGCACTCGGATCCAACTCCTCCCTGGCTTTACCTGGGTTCCGTATCAGGGGGCCACCAAAGATTTTGTGGGGACAGAGAAGTCACAGCTAAATACATGGGGGGGGGGTGGAAAAGCTCAGCCTTGGTCCCATTGTACAGAGTGGGAAACTGAGGAGCAGAGCCTCCTCCCACTGTGTAGGGGCCAAGGGTCCCGCAGAGAGTCAGCGGCAGAGCTCAGGCTAGAACCCAAGTCTCTGGTCACCCAGCATCCAGTGCTGGACCAGCGGCAGAGAGAAGGGAGCCAGCCTCACAGGGTGGGGACAGGCAGCGGCTTCCCCTCTGTCCCTCTTACTCTTCTCGTCCACCCCCAGAAGGGCCCTGGGGGTTGGAAAGGGGGGGCAGAAAGACGGCAAGGGGAGCCCCTGGTGAGTTTGGCAATGTTCTCTTTCCCCGAGGCTGCCCTGGGGCAGAGGTGACCCTGTGCATTCTGGGATCCCCCAGCACCTTTCTGTCTGTGCTGCTGGAGGGTGGGGTGCAGAGTCCTGGTGAGTGCGCACCCAAGTCCCCCCCCCCCCCCACAGAAAGGGCAGCCCTGCCCTGGCCCAGCCACATCCCAAAATACCCGCCGACCCTGGCAACTGCCTGCATTCCACTGGACCAGTTGCCATGCTCTAAGTGGGGATGGCTCCTGGGAGTGGCTGCCCCACACTACCCAGTGGCCTGGGCTGGAGGTGGACGGCATGGGGGGCAGGAAGCCCACCCTGGCCAGCAAATCCCCCTTCTGCCCACAGGAAACATGCTTCTTTGCCTGTCCCCTGCTTGGCTGACGAAGGTGCCAGCACCGGGGCAACCAGGCGAGGCAATCCTGCTGGTCTCCAAGGCAGTGAGCTTCCACCCAGGGGGCCTGACATTCCTGGATGACTTTGTCCCCCCACGCCAGGCCACCTACTTCCTGGCAGGCCTAGGATTAGGGCCTGGCCGGGGTCAGGAGGCAGCTGAGCTAGCCCGTGACCTCACCTGCCCTACAGGAGCCTCGGCAGAGCTGGCCCGGCTACTGGAGGACCGGCTGCTGACAAGGCGATTGCTGGCCCAGCAGGGTGACGTGGCCGTGCCAGCCACCCTGGCTTTCACCTACAAGCCGCCAGCACTGCTGTGGGGTGGGGATGCCAGCCCGGGACTAAGGCTGGTGGAGCTGAGTGGCAAAGAGGGCCAGGAGACACTGGTGAAAGAGGAAGTCGGGGCCTTTCTGGACTCCGAGGCCCTGGGTGATGCCCTGCAGGTAACAGGTTCCTGTCCCCAAGGTCTGTGCGGATGCCAGGATGGGCATCACGTCCTGTTGAGAAGTTATGCCCAACTTTGAGCCCTGCTGCTGCCCCAGCCCTCTGTGGCAATCCCCTGCCTTCTTAACCTCAGGGTACTCATTGCTCCTACGGTATAACATCCCATCCTGCAGGGACATGGGGTGGTGAGGAGGGCCCCTTCCCCTTGCTGTTGCAGGTGGCCATCAAGCTCAGCAGCTGGCGCTGGCGGGGGCGGCAGGCATTGTGTCTGCACCCACGAGCAGAGGTAGGGACAGTGGTGGACACAGTGTTAGCATTGCTGGAGAAACTGGAGGAGGAGGAGAGTGTCCTAGTGGAGGCTGTGTGCCCACCTGCCCGGCTGCCCTTCCCAGGTGAGAGCCACCTGGGCTGGCCAGGGATGGGAGCTTGGCTTGACCTCCTGGCTGCTCTGTGCTGGGCTCAAGCCTCATTGTCCACCCCCCACCCCCAGGCAGTCCCCAACCTGGCCCTGAGCTGGCTATGCGAATCTGTGCTGTGGTGTGTCGGACGCAGGGTGACAGGCCCCTGTTGAGCAAGGTGAGCGTGGCCCAGGTTCAGGTCATGACTCCGCCGCCATACCCCAGTCCAGCTCCACTGAGCTGATGAGGGTCCCAGAGCAGAAAGAGGAGACCATCTTTGAGAGGAAATATTGGTCGCCTCTGGGAGGACTCCTGGCCCTGAGATCTCTCCTGCAACCCTTCCCACATCAGGAGCCGTGGGGCCCAGCGCCCAGGGGCTCATTCTCCTCCCAGGGAACTCTTGCCTGCAGAAGAGACTGACCTAGGGTCCCTGATAAACCTCCAGGGCCTGGAGCCCTTTAGGAGGGGCCTCCAACCTAGGGACCCTCCCAAGTCTACAGCTCTGGCCAGGCTGAGAGGGAGAAAGTCAGCCCAATCTTCACGGAGTTACAGAGCGAGGGCACACCAGGGCGGCAGAGGTCCACGGGACTGCAGGAGCTAGGGGCAGGCATGCTTGGAGCCCTGAGGGAGCAGAGAGACCCCAGCTGGGCCTGGAAGCCTGGGAAGAATCCCCCAGGGGTCCCGGCACCAGATGGGAAGTGGCAGGGGAGGGTAGTTTGTGCAGTATAAGCCATATTGAAGAAGAGGGTTTCTTGAACGCTGGCACAGGGGGTGGTGTGGATGGGTGTGTGGGGGGTAGTTTAGGGAGGGCTCCTCCTGAGCCACCCCTGAGCCGCACCCTACTCAGGTGGTGTGCGCCGTGGGCCGTGGGGACCGGCCTCTGCGGCACCAGAGCTCTTTGCCACGGACGCTGGAGGTGGCGCTGGCCCAGTGCGGCCTGGGGGAGGCAGCGCATGTGGAGGCCGTGCGGCGGAACGTCAAGGCGGCGGCCGAAGCAGCTCTGGCCGCTGTGGTAGCCCTGGAGGCCGGTCTGAGCTCTGAGCAGCGCGGTGGGCGCCAGGCCTGCACCGACTTCCTGGGTGAGTGAGGGCGGCTCGGGATGGAGGCTGGGGGTCGGGGGTCAAGGCCCTAGGGCGGCCCGCGCTGAGCCCGCGCACCCCAACCCGGCCCAGGCGTGGACTTCGCGCTGACGGTGGCTGCTGGCGCGCTGACCCCCGTGGCCCTGGAGCTGAACGGAGGCCTGTGCCTGGAGGCGTGCGGCGCGCTCGAGGGGCTCTGGGCCGCCCCGCGCTCCGGGCTGGTGGCCGAGGACGTGGCGGCAGCCGCGCCGCTCGTGGAGACCATGCTGCGGCGCTCGGCGCGCTGCCTCATGGAGGGAAAGCAGCTGCTGGTGGTCGGCGGGGGCGGCTTCAGCAAGAAGTTCGTGTGGGAGGCGGCGCGCGACTACGGGCTCAAGGTGGGCGGGGCGCGGGGCGGGGCTGGGCTCCAGCCCAGGCCTGCGTGGTGGAGGCGGGGCCCGGGCACAGGGGCTGGGTGGGCTTTGGGGCGGGGCCAGCACCACTGGGGCGGAGCCTACACGGGGCGGTCACTCCAGGGGCACTAGATTCCAGGCATAGGGGCGGGGCCCGCCGCCGGGCCCAGGTTGTTAAGTGTTAATTCCGGGGCTCGCTCAATTCTGTCCCTCCAGCTGCAAGAGGAGCCCAGGGTAGATGGGCTGGAGGGGTGGGACCGGCGTTCGGGCTGAATGCCAGAACCAGGGCTTTGAATACCAGGCTAAGGGCCCTGGCCCTAGCCTGCAGAAAGGGCAGGCTGTTCTTTGAGGTTGAATTCTGAGGACACGAGGAGGATGCTGGGGAGCAGCTTACCGATCCCGAATCACATTCACAGCAGTGGAGTCACATTACAGAAATCTGGAGCCACGCAGGCAAACATTCTTATCCCAATTGAACAGATAAGAAAACAGATGCCAAGTGTCTAGGCTCTTCCTGGTCCCAATCTACCACAGTGGTCTCCTCTCCCCTCTCCCACAGTCCGACGCCCCCTGACAACCCCTGCTCCAGCCATCCCTATGCCTCTTCACTCCCTGCCTTGCACACTGTATTCTCCACCTGGAATGTCTCTTCACTCCTCACACTGCCAAGTGTTACAGTGCATACAGCCACCCTCCCCGCTTTTTCCAGGAGCTGCCTCTGCCCTGGGTTCCAACTGCCTTGTGTCTGCTCCCTCAGTGGACTTTAGGGATGTGGGTCCCCAGTGTCAGAACACTTCAGGTGAATGATGACTAAAAGCATAATGTCCAAATACACCAGACCACCTGGCCCCAGCCCCAGCCCTGGTGGTTTCCTTACAAGCCCTGGCCAGAGTGAGGCTACCTTTGGGAGTGAGTCTGCCTGCCTACTTCACTCCTTTGCTCTGCCCTCTCCCTCCTGCAGCCATCTTTCTCCTGGCTGGCTCTTATTCAGCCCCCAGCTTACACATTACCTCCCCTCCAGGCTGGGTTAGGTGTCCCACCTCTGCACCTTTCATTTATTCAAACATCAACAAATGTTTTTGAGCATTTAGTGTTGGTGATCCTGTGTCCCCCGCAGGCCAAGGCCACCTTCTAGGCCCCATCCTATCTCCCCAGAACCTAGCATGGGCTGAACTGAGTGTGTTGCCCTCCTGTGGTTTCTGCAGCTACACCTGGTGGAGTCAGACCCCAACCACTTTGCCTCCCAGCTGGTGCAGACCTTTATCCACTTCGATGTGACAGAGCACCGGAGGGATGAGGAGAATGCACGGTTGCTGGCGGAGCTGGTGCGGGCACGTGGCCTGCAGCTGGATGGATGCTTCTCCTACTGGGACGACTGCCTGGTGCTCACAGCCTTGCTCTGCCAGGAGCTGGGTCTGCCCTGCAGCCCCCCAGCCGCCATGCGCCTGGCCAAGCAGAAGAGCCGCACCCAGCTGCACCTGTTGTGCCACCGCCAAGGCCCACCCTGGCCCTCACCCTCCCTCCATGCTGTGCCCTGCTGCCCACTGGAGAGTGAGGCTGACGTGGAGAGGGCTGTCCGCCAGGTGCCCCTGCCAGGTGTCATGAAGCTGGAGTTTGGGGCAGGCGCAGTGGGCGTGCGGCTGGTAAAGGATGCGCCGCAGTGCCTCGAGCACTTTTCCCGGATTGCCCGTGATCTGCAGGGTGAGGCTGACCACCCCGGCATTGGTCTAGGCTGGGGCAATGCCATGCTCCTCATGGAGTTCATTGAGGGCACCGAGCACGACGTGGACCTGGTGTTGTTTGGCGGGCGACTACTGGCTGCCTTTGTCTCTGACAATGGCCCTACGCGTCTGCCTGGCTTCACTGAGACTGCAGCCTGCATGCCCACTGGGCTGGCACCAGAGCAGGAGGCACAGCTGGTGCAGGCAGCCTTCCGCTGCTGCCTGGGCTGCGGGCTGCTGGATGGGGTCTTCAACGTGGAGCTCAAGCTGACCCGGGCTGGGCCACGGCTCATTGAGATCAACCCCCGCATGGGTGGCTTCTACCTGCGGGACTGGATCCTGGAGCTCTACGGTGTTGACCTGCTATTGGCTGCTGCTATGGTGGCCTGTGGCCTGCGACCTGCCTTGCCCACCCACCCACGGGCCCGTGGCCACCTGGTGGGTGTCATGTGCCTGGTGTCCCAACACCTGCAGGTGCTGAGTTCCACTGCCAGCCAGGAGGCCCTGCAGGCTCTTCACGACCGGGGTCTACTGCGCTTCAATCTGTTTCTGTCTTCAGAGGAGGTCCTGGTGCCTGGCGAGTACGAGGAGCCCTACTGCAGTGTGGCCTGTGCTGGGCCCAGCCCGGCCGAGGCACGCCTCCGCCTGCTGGGCCTCTGCCAGGGCCTGGGCATTGACGGGCCCCACTACCCGGTTGCCCACTTCCTGTCCCACTTCAAATAGCACTGGGGCCAGGGGGCAGGGGCAAATAGCACTGGGATGGGGGTGCTGTGGTGCCTTCTGTTACCCGATGCTCTCCCTGCCTCTATTCCTGTAGCCCTGCCCCCAACACAGCCCACACCAAGGCCTCAGGTCTCTTCTAGAGTGGCAGGGCCATTTTGACACCAAGGCCTCCTGGGCTTCAGGGCCACAAAAGAAAGTATCTGGGGAGCCATTGGGCCCTCTTGCCCTCCCAAAGGCCCCAATCTAGCCCATAGCTGCCCCCGGATTCTAGCCATGGAAAAGTGACAACAGCTGTGCACACACACACACACGCACACACACATTCCCCCCCCCACACACCCCGGGAGGTGGGAATAAGCCCAAACCCAGCCCTTCCAAGTGTCTCTCTCTTCCTGCCATCTATGGGAGGAGAGAACTTGGCAGGCCCCTGGCCTTGGACAAATCCCAAGAAAACCTGAGGGAGTTCCCTGATGGTGTAGTGGCTTAAGGCTTCGGCATTGGCGCTGTCAGTACTGCGGCCTGGGTTCGATTCCCAGTCAGGGAGCTACCCACATACCAAAAAGAAAAAAAAAACAAGAAAACCTGAGACTAAACCCTATCATTTAACAAATTTAGGATAGTTCCAGAGCCTGCTGCAACTTTTGGCAGTGCCCCACTTGCATCATTTGGCCTGAGCAGTAGAAGCAGGTGACCTGGGGTCACCAAGAACCATTTCCCCTCCAGGTGGACATGATTCTACACATGAGGGAACGGGCTCAAAGAGGAAAATCCACTGCCTTAAGGTCCTATCACAATGGAAGGAAGGCCGAGGAAGAAGATGTAGGGTCCAGGTTTCTGCTTTTACTAAGTTTTATATGTCTGCTCGGCTTCTAGGCCCTGCTCACCTTTCTGCTCTCATTCGTATGTGGCCCTGAGATATGTGAACACCCTGCACCCCTGCACCGTGCATCTTCTCCACCAAACTTCAGTGCTTTGGCCTCTGGCACACCTAACTAACACTGGCAGAGGAGAGTCTACACTCCCTAATTCAGGGGAGGTGGCTTTAAGAACTCTTGCCTCTGGGCAGCACAGGAGCTGTGGACAGCTGTACAAGCATCCCTCTCCAAATAAAGGCTTAAGGACTATTGAAATGTCCAGAGTCTGGGATAGGTTCTTGTGACTTGAACAACATCTCTCAGGCTCAGCTAGATGGGGGGGGGGGGGGGGGGGG